>UCOH01012123.1:52455-92729 GCA_900474275.1 Synergus japonicus
TGCCTTTGCTGTTTATATAGTAGCGCTCACTATTAACAATTTATGTTGACAAATTTTAATGTAATGGAAATTTATTATCAAAGGCAATGTAATTTTAGAATTCATGATGCATCATGAATATTAATTTATATAATATAAAGAGATGCGTACAGGCATCTTCAAATTTATAATACTCAACTCTCTAAAACTGAATCAGTCAAATTTCACTGATTTCCAGTGACTCTTTTCTCACGATTTTAATCAGTGAAAAATCTACTGGAAATCAGTGAAAAGTCACTGAAATTTTCAGTCATCTTCACTGAACCACTAATAATTTCAGTGACTTTTCACTGATTTCCAGTAGATTTTTCACTGATGAAAATCGTGAAAAAGGAGTCACTGCAAATCAGTGGAATTCGGCTGGTAATCAGTTAAATTTCACTGATACAAGTTTAGAGAGATTTATTTTTTTAATCCTTTAAATTACTTTCGAATTCATCTCGAATTTAATCCTTTTGAATTCGTTTGAATTACTCTTGAATTTCTTTTAAACCCCTTGAATTTATCTGAAATTCTTTTTAATATATCTTGACGTTGAAATTATTCACTTTTTAGTCGAAAGAGTTAAAAATTGCGTTGCTATTCGAATCAGGAAGACAACAAAAACTGATCTCTGATCCAGAAAAGTTGAGGGTCTTCACCATTGTCATGCTTGCACATTTTTCTGTTCTTTTTAAAAATCGTCCCAACAATGGTTTGCAACTCTTGGTTAAAAGCGGATTATAGAGGACTGGCTTTAAAAAGTTCTGCCCCTATTAGCTATATACGAATTGTACAGGGTCATTTCGGGTTTTCTGACTCTAAAATCCGTACAAACGGCTTAAGGCAGGTTGTCCTTCGGCTTCGTCTCCTTTCAACCAAGCGATTAGCCTCGTCCTGCTTCCTTGCTGGATTAAACCATTCTATTGATGTCATTCAATGTACTTACATCCTTTCATTCTCTAGCGACATGTTTTGACATCCCTACCACTCTACTCCATCCAAATATAAGTTTTAATTCTTTATTTCTTCTCCTAATTTATTTCTCATATTTTCTTTATTTATTTCAAACACTTCTAAGAATATTTAAACCTTATTTAAGAATATTTTCAATTCTAATCTGGTCTTTCTAGGCGGACCAAATGTAATGAAAGTGCCTTTGAACAAAAAAGATGACCAGTTTTACTACAAAGGTATGTATGAATTTGTTTTTCAGGATAGAATTTCAAAATTGTTATTTTGTATAAAAATTGATGGAGGGCGATAACATTTTTTTTTTAAATTGTCGAGGAATTGATCACTCGAATGTTTAGTGTACATATCAGATTCGAGATTTCAAAAGATTTCTAGTGATTTCAAGAAGATTTCAAAAGATTTTGTAGAAGGAAATACACTAGATTTCAAAAGTGATCAACCCCTAATTCATTGATCAATTTAATTCCCTTGAAAATTAAATCCTGTGTACAACATTTCGTACTAAATTATTGTTATTAAAATGAAATATTTTTTTTGAATAATAATTAGTCAAAATTGTATATTATTAACGTTGAAAAACTCACAGAGGACCAGCCTGGATGTTCCAAGACTGTGGAAAGTAAAAACTGTAAAGAAGAAACAGTGACTGATTACAATAATGAGAACATGATCGGAGAAGACGAAGAAAATTTAATTGGGTAATTCAGATTTAATCAAATTAAATAGAAAAATAATATAAGTAACTACCTTTGAACTGTCAATGGGAAATTAAAAATAAATCTTTTAAATTTACAGGAAACGTCCTACAATTCCAAAAATTTACTACGGATCTCGAACCCACAAGCAAATTGAACAAGTTATAAGGGAACTGAAGAAAACAATCTATAGAGATAAAAAGTGAATATTCATCGAGAATAATTTTTTTTGAGAATAATATATTTTGTTTCTGTATTTTAAAACTAATTCAGTTAAAGGTCAGAAGTATAGAAATATAAAATTCTAAATTCTTCTAGGATGACAATTTTGAGTAGTCGAGAACATTCGTGTATTCAACAATCAACAAGTAAAAGCAAGACTCAACTTTGCAATGATTTACTGGACCCTGTAAAGGTTTGTAGTTCTTATTAAATAACAACTTTTATTTTTAAGTTCATTTTTTTCTGGATTACATAATTTGATTTTAATTTATATTTGCAGAGGATTGGTTGTCCCTACTATAGCGATAAAAACAAGAATGATATGGGTTCGAGTGTGAAATTACGCAATCTTGGATTCGATGGACCGTGGGATTTGGAAGATTTTATTGGAACTGGAAAAGCAATTGGATGTTGTCCATATTTCGCAGCGAGGCAATTAATGCTTGAAGCGGAAATTATTTTCTGTCCCTATAATTATATAATTGATCCTTCGATTCGCGAAACTGTAAGCTACATTAAAAATATTATTTTTTTATAAATTCTTCAATTTTTATAACTAATTCAATTCTATCAATTTCACGTTTGCAATAATAAATACTTTCCACTAAAACCAAATCGTCTGTACGAAACGGAAGTAAATGGCCTATATTTTTAGTAAAAAATATTGATTATTACAAGCGTAAAGTTGGCGAAACTAGATTTAATATTCTGGTAATTATCACATACCGTTAAAAATATGGTATTTTATCATTATTATATCTCGCTGTCAGATGCAATTAGACTTGAAGGATCAAGTAATTATTCTGGATGAGGCACACAATATTGAAGACATCTGTCGAGATGTAGCTAGTAAAACGATCAGACAAGACGATTTCGAACTAGTGAAAGAAGATTGTAAACATCTTCTAACGACTAAAGACATTGGCATAAAGTTCACTTACACTCAGATTCGTAGTTACTGCGACTCAATAATAAAATTTATGAACTTACAAACCGTTAATTCCATCGTAAGTAATATTAATTCTACTAATTTTTTGTTAATTTAAAAAACATATCTAAAACCTTTAAAATCTAAAAAATTGAACAATAAATTCTAATTTGTATTTTAACTTAGCCGATTGAGTAAAACTATTACGTCTCTCTTCTTGAAAGTCAAAGAAATTTATTTGTCGTTTTAGAACAATGGTGACGAATTTTGCAGTAAATATTGGAATGGAATGGAGTTTCAGCAGTTCCTCGACATTAATGGATTGGGAGGTAAAAATCAATCTGTATTTTACGAATCCTGCAAACAAGCCATCGTGGATTACAACAATGAAAAAGAAAACATTCGGAAGGACTTCAATCAAAAAGGAAAGGAAAAACCAACGATAACACAGGCTACTAAGAGAATACTTGAGGATATGTTATTTTTACTTGAAAAGACCTCTTGTCAGCGAGATGGAGTACACTTTAAAGCTTGCATTACCGAAAACTTTGTTTGGGATGCTAAAGTCTTTGTAAGAGATGTTTATTTTTTTTCTTTTTTAATTATTTATTTTCGACAATTAATTATTTGAAGCTGATTAAAGCATTCTTTTTACTAATTTTAATTGTAGGCGCAAGATGATAAGTGGGTCAAAACAGACCGACCTCAGAAGAAACGCATGAGAATGCTAAAATTGCTCTGCATGTACCCAGGTGTGATTTTCAAACCTCTTTCTGATTTGGCACGGTCCATTATTTTGGCTTCTGGTACTCTCGCGCCCATAAATTCGTTCCAGAGTGAACTCGGAACTTCTTTTCCAAACATGTTGCAAGCCAATCACGTGATTCCAAAAGATCAGGTCTACGTTCGAGGAATTGCTCGTGGACCTACAGGAATTACTCTCAAAGCAAATTATCAAAATACGAACCTCTTCATCTTTCAGGTAATTTATTTTATTTCGTCCGAAGTGGCTCTTCAATTTTCAAAAATATAATTCGGATTTCAAAATGTGTAGTCCGCAATTTAAAATATTTTAGACCTTGCTTTTAACTTTTAATTTAAAAAATATTTTAGGATGAATTAGGAAGACTATTGGTTCAAGTATGTCAAGTTGTTCCACACGGAGTGCTCTGTTTCTTTTCTTCCTATAAGGTGATGAGCACACAAATTGAGAGGTGGAAGGATACTTCAACTTGGAGTCAACTACAGAACTATAAACATGTTCTTATGGAACCACGTTTTGGAAATGAGCTGGAAGAAGTCATGTCTGAATTTAGAACAGTTATAAGAGAAACTTCTGATTCAAATAGTTCAGGAATCACAGGTGCTCTTCTACTTGCAGTTTTCAGAGGAAAAGTTGCCGAAGGAATCGATTTCAGTGATAATGAAGCCCGTTGTGTAATAACAGTACGAAAATGTTTTAATATTTTGAATTATTGATTTATAAATTATCAAGAACGAGAGTTAAACATCTAAAGAACTAATTTACTTTTATTGTAGGTCGGAATTCCTTTCGCTGTTCGCAAAGATCCTCCTATAGATATGAAGATGATGTACAATGATTTGAATAAATCAAAAGGTCTTCTTAGCGGAGGTGATTGGTATTCAATTCAAGCCTTTCGAGCACTAAATCAAGCTCTTGGACGATGCATCAGGCATAAAAACGATTGGGGAGCAGTTTTGGTTGTCGACGAAAGGTTCATGGGCAACTTGACTGTCAATAATCTTCCCAAGTGGATTAAATCTATGGTAAAAATACTTTAGTCGCCTATTTAAAAAAATTTAGATTGTATTCAGATTAACAAATGCTTTTGATTTTTTAGTGGAGGAATCCTGCACTAGTAAATCTTTCAGATGAACTCAGAGAGTTTGTTAAAATCCAAAAGAAGAAAGAAGAAGAAAGAATGAATCAGTGATAAATACACTTAATTAAGACTTTATTACATACTACTTCAATTTTTTTTAACTCCAGAACTGAAACAATTTTCTTTAAAACTAATGAAGTAAGGAAACTATCAGTATTTTCTGATTACCATTAAATATTTTATTATAAAACTGTTCTTTGTACATACTTGACCGTAATTATACAAGTTTAATATGGTTCGTTAATAAACGGGATTTTTATGATTACATTTTGAGAGTGTCTCTTTTTTCTACCATTCTCAATTGCTTCTTCTTCATCTTCTTTATTTTAGCAGTGTTCGTTATCTGAAATATAAATAAGTTATTTAAAGAGATTATTAATGAAACAATTCATTTATATGTGATTGAATTGTTCTTGGAAGATTGATCTGTTTAACTTACCACTTGAACAACTTCACTCTTCTTTCTATTTTCCTCTTCTCTCTTCATCTTCTCTATTCTTCGCTGCTTTTTCAATTCCTTTTCCTCCTTCATCTTTTCCTTTTTCTCTCTTGAAATTTCCTTAATATGTTTCAAATGTTCTCTAAGCTTCTGTTTCTTTTCAAAAGATTGACGAATTCCTTTAGTCTTAACGATTGATGAAAATCTACAAAATTAAAATACAAAATAATTTTTGACGATATGAAATTTTAAGTATAAGCTTTACAAATTAATACACTTTTATACTCTTAGATATAACTAAAATATAAATTAAATATAATCTTAGAATATAAATTTCTTATCATACCTAGTTTTCGGTTCCTTCCAAACTCTCCCAGATTTTGGTTTCCCTCTGGGAATAACAATTTGATCATTCTTTGATTTTTCCTTACTCTTTTTCTCTAATGTTTCAGTGTTTTGCAGTTGAGTCTCAGCATTATTCTCACTATTCTCTGAACTGGCAACTTTCGTCTCCTTCGCAAGTTTCGTCATTTTGATAGACTACCTTAAATTATTATAGAACTAATACTCTTTTTAACGATTGTTTTAATGTTTACAACCTTTAAAACTGACTTACAAACACAACGTGTCAATTTTAAGGTTAACCTCGTGTTCTTTCACCACGTGGAGAAAAGTGGAACCTTGAAGAAAATCAACGTTCTCAAGATAACATGTGTCTAAATTTCTTCTTTACCAGCTATATCACAAAATTGTGTACATTATAAACACAAGTGCAGCGTGGTTTTTAAAAGCTTAAAAAACCTGTCATTTTTAACGTTTTTAACAACGTTTTTTTATAAAAATGGATGAAACCTTGGTGGAATCTCTTAAAGAAATAGTGGGATTCCTTAATCCTGAAACTCGCGTTGATTTAAAAGATGCTACGATTCAACAGGTACTCGGTAAGTGTTAAACATAACCTGTATTATTTTTGTATATATGTAAATATTATTTGATTATATTCTAAGCCTTACATATTTATTTAAAAAAATGGTTTTCTAATAAGTTTCCCCTTTTTGAAACTTATTTATTGTGTGAGATAATGACATTTACAGATTTAGCTAACCTCTAATGAAAATATGTTTTGCCACCCAGTTTGTAATTCGTAATATTAAAAAAAAAAAAGATTTAGCATTATTGGTTGTATTGCACTGAACATTATTCTAATTTAATTAAAATAATTTAAATAATTACAGCAATCACAGGTTCAGCTGAAGGTCGAGACTTGCTCTTAAAATTGCCAGAAATATTAAAGAAACTGGTTTTTCTCTTACAAGATAATGCAATAACAATTGCAAAAGCTGCAGCTTTAGCATTAATAAACATTACTGCTGATGAAAGTGGATCTAGTGCTCTTTTATTAATTTCTGAATCCTTCAAATATGAAGGAAAATTTAGCTCCGATTTGATCCACGTCTGCTTGAAGTGAGTACCAAAATTACAAACACGGACTTATTTATTGTTTCATAATTATTAACATGTTCTTCTATTGTAGATACATTATGGATCGAAACATAAATTTAGCAGACCCTTGCTGTATGATTTTGTCGAATATGACAAGGCCTTCAGCTTTCGTAGACAGGATAGTTATGCTTTTCGATAAAACTGGTTACTCTTGGGATTCTATTGTTGATGCCTTTTGCAAAAAGGGTGACACGAATTGTGCTACTTTACACTATTTAGGACCAGTCTTTAGTAATTTGAGCCAGTCTCCTAAAGTACAAAGGTACTAAGTTTTTAATGTACAAAATTTGAACACCTAGGGTGTAGATCTTCAGTTATAACATTAAAAAGTATTCACATTAATCATATTTTTTTTGCTCTGTACGTACAATTCTATTTGAAAAATCAGTACAACTACAGAGCAAAGAAATATCTACTTGTCATTTTTTTTAGTAAAGTGAAGAGCTCGAATTTCGAAGGTAGAATTTAAATCAATGACCAATAACTTTCTTTTTAATAAGAATATAATATTTTTCTTCAGACATTTAACTGACAGAGCTGGGAACATAATTCAAAGACTCCTTCCCTTCACGGAATATGCTGAAAGTGAATTAAGGCGAGGTGGTATCATTGGAACTTTAAGAAATTGCTGCTTTAATCTTGAAAACCACGAATGGTTTTTGGGTCCAGAAATCGATATCTTGCCTCATCTTCTTTTGCCACTCGCTGGACCCGAGGAATTCGACGACGAGGATACGAACAAGCTTCCCATAGACTTGCAATATTTACCCGAAAATAAAGAACGCGAATCGGATCCCGATATCAGGTGAGAGATATTTTTAATTCACATAAAAAGGACAAAATCAGTATATTTTAATCCTAATTTTCTCCTCAGATTAATGTTACTCGAATCTTTGACGCAGTTGTGTGCATCAAAAAAAGCACGGGAATATTTTAGAGAAAAGAACGTTTATGTAATTCTAAGAGAATTACATAAATGGGAAAAAGATAGGACGGTCTTACTCGCTTGTGAAAACCTCGTCGACATTTTAATCAGGTAAATTAATTTGATGTAACAAAGGGTAATTTCTGTACACTTTTAATTAACGTTTTTTTTTTCTCAGGACGGAGGACGAAATAGGAGTGGACAATTTAAAAGAGATTGAGGTGCCAGAAGAATATAAAGAAAAGTTTCACAAAATGGATGAAGAGTTTATAAGCGATTCGATATGACATGTATCTAATTATAAATATAAAATGTAAATATCTACTTAATAACCTGATTGCTCATAGTAAATTCTAAAAAATACTTCGTATTCAGTTTATGTTTTATTTTTATAAATTATTGCACTGTCCCTAAGGTACTTTACATTTACATTATCAGGTTGAACGTAGCAGGTAAACGCAGTAGTCAAAAATTATGTATCTATAACAATTATTACATTATCTTTTACATTTTTATTTTAGAGGTATATGAATTCTGACTAATCTTACTTTTGTTAATTCTAGATTTCTTTCCAATGCCCTTTGGAGTATCATGTTTGATTTGCTTAACTGCGAAGTTAATTTGGAGCACTGCTTACCCGTTTTTTGATTTGTATTAGTTTCTTCATTATGGTAAATAACCTAATCCAGCTTCCAAGCTCACCGAGCTTCTGACGCTGGAAGCATTACTGGATCTTCTTCCAGTTCTACAACCACTGCCACCAAAAACTGCAGCGATTTCCGCACTTTTCTTGATCGAAAGTGCCTCATGATGTAAACTGGCCTTGCTCTGGCAAGTTTTCGCCGACTTTTTATGCCGTTCTGTTCCTCCCACGTAGACCAAATTCCCTTGAGGATCTCTCGCACTGACCAACAAAACTTTTTCACTGCCTAAAGAGTTTTGGGACTTTCTTCCTGGACTGAAGAGATCGTAATCGAGAGCTAGATTTTCGGAACTTCCTCGATTTGGCAAGGGTCTCATCTGGAATAGAAGATAAAATTAAAATTTGGAAAAGGTGCTGAAACCCTTTTTAACTCATCTCACAATTCTTACATTGTGGAACTCGAGGCTTTTTGAAGAAGCGATACTTCTGCTAGTTTTGGAGGTCCTCACTCTGTCAGAACTTCCACCTCGACTAATAGTACTTTCTGATGGGACGATTCCTCGTTGTCTCAACTGTTCTAAAATTGTTGGCTGAACAGGTCGACGCTGACAATAACATTTATTACTTTCCGAACAACTATCCGTATCGCAAGAACAAACTAGTGTTGGTGGAACTGGATCTTTGCGAGATAGAGAACAGTAACATTTATCTGCTGAGACGCAAGTACAAGTTTCTGAATCGTAGCTGCATTCGCTGCAACTCACGTAGCCGCTGCTGCTTCTATTCGCACCTACGTTGCGACTCCATCGTCTGCCTAATTGATTTTTAAAATATTTTTATTATTATACTCGTTTTTCATTAGGTTTCATTGTTCAAAATAAAACTTCTAAAAATATTCTACATACAGGTATCACTGTCTTCTGAAGTCGTGTGGCCCTTGTTTTTTCGCCAGGATGATCTTCTTCTGCCTAGTCTGCTCGCGAGGACGCGATTTCGATTATTCCTGACGTCACAGGAGGAACTGCTTCCGAAACTGTCGTTCAATTTCCGGGCCGGAAAGATAACTGATGTGAATTCCGTGGGACCGCCTTTAAGCCTCGACACTGATCTTTTAATCGCTCGACCCAGGAGGGAAGGACGACTGGTTGAACGACGCCTCTGGGGACGCCGACGTCTCCTCATTATACTCGCTGACCTTTGGTAGAGCTCATCCTGGGTCAAGGTGGAAGCCAGTTTCAAGAGGAATTCTTTGTAGAGTGGCTTCAATTCATTGAAAGACATTCCCTCCGGATCTGAGAAAGATCAAAATGCTTTAAAAACGTCTGAAATTGTGTGAATCTAACCATCTGATCTAATTCATCTGAATTTTCAGATTTAAAAAGAAAGTTTCTCTAAAAGTGTTTTTGTATGAATTTGGCTCGTTGTTTATTCTACTAAATAATTAATCTGACTTTATTTTGCTTTTCAGAAGACGCCACGTAAATACGATTTCACATTAATCGCCAAGGAAGATGATAACAATTAAAAAGGGATACTAAAATCTTTCATGGACATGGACAAACCCTGACGTCAAGCGAAAACGGGATTTCGTCTGAATCTCGAATTTCTGAAAATAGTTTTGGATAAACACTATACTTTATTTCAACGTTGGAACACTAATAACTCCAGTAACAACAGGACACCAGTGAACCGGTTTTCAAGAGTCTGAGAAAAAAATACATCGAATGTGTCACTGAAGACAATCACAGATAGCGGTATTCAAATTGGAAGCTCTGAAATGACTACCTTCAATGTTTGAGAGATAAAATTGGAAGTTTGCTTCTAAAGAAACCGGATCTGCTGAAAATATCTCCACGCGAAGAAGCCCAATTTATAAATACTGAAGAGATAAGAAAATATATTTGGGTATAATAATTCCCTTTTCAGGAATTGTTAGAATGATTAGATTTCCATTTTTGTGCGCCCACGCAAAATCTTGGTCCACTGACCTCGTTGACAAAAATGCTTACCGATTATAGCTGCGAGAATGTCATCAACACTCGTTAGTCCTTCCTGATTTCGAAATTCGTCGAATAATTCTGTAAATCCTAATGGTGTTCCGCCTGTAATGGTGTTTGGTTTCATGGTCGTTCCTGGTTTGAGGAAACTTCCTCTTCTTGGAAGTTCAACTCGGGTCATCAAGTCGCCTTTTTCTACATCGAGGTCACTTTGAGATCTTTTCAGTTTTATCTCTTGTAGATCTTTCAACGCATCTTCAGATTTGCTGACTGGAGGTTCACTTCCGGCTCTGCTTCTTCGTCTAGTTCGCTAAAATTTGGGAATGAAAAATAAATACTAAAAGACAAATTATGATTAAAATTATTAAATTAACTTAAATATTTGCATATTCTTACCTGACAGCATGGGGGAATATTAGAATTGATATCTTGCAGTTGTTTCTTCATTGGCTTATCAAGAGTAGAAATTCTGCTACCTTGTCGACTTGAGTAGATACTTTCCTCGCCACTTCTGTCCCTTTGACTCCGGTTTTCTTGTTGAGAAATGTTCTTCACATTCCTGGTAATGGATGCGTTCTCTTTCACCTGATTCCTATCGTTCTTCATTGGCTTCCTAGGAGAGTAGATCTCTTCCTGTCCCAAGCTGTAGATCTTATCAGTATCCCTCAGGTGCTCTTCGTTGGATCTCTCTCGAGTACATCCTCTGCTACTCGGCAGTTTCTCGTAAATAGAATTCTCTCGACTTTTATAATCTGCATCGTTCTTCTCCGAGACATTGTAAAGCTGGACCGAATCTTGGGCTAGTGTGTATTTACCTGTATAAAAATTACTTTTAATGAAGTACAGCTAAGAGGAAATAAAAGCCAGAGAACTGCAAAAAAATCTCTAGATAGTGAAACAAACAGATCTGATTGTAAGATGTATCGCCATTAACTTGCTGGAACTATACATAGAGCTAATCTGCGTTTATATAAGACGCACTTATTTTTTACCTCTAATAGGATGACCCCGAGGTAGGGAAAACCTAAAAGCTATTAGGGAAAAGTCAGGGATTTTTTAAATTATCAAGATAATCACTGATCCTATACAATTTATATTCACCTTTTATCTCACCTCTGTGGCCAATCTTGTCACAATCCTTAGCTGCGGATCGATTAAGATCATAAAATCCTTGATTTTTCTCATAACTCCTCTCCTCAGTCCCAGATGTGTCCTCATTACATACGCTTCCATCCTTTTCGCTACAGCATCTCTTTTGTGAACCATCGACGAAATCATAGTTTTTGCTTTTAAGAGGCAATCTCTCATATTCATTGCACTTCCGACTATAGTGATTGTTTCCTCCTTTATCATAAATAATCTCGACTTGTCCTCTGGGTATTTCAAGTTCGATCACCTTCTCAGGATGTGCAGATTTTATACCATAAATTTTGTTCCTATTGTTCATTCTTTCCTCATTCAGCTGAGCTTCCACCTCTCCACATTCACGTTGCTTCTCATTTTTTATAGTCAGTATCTTCGATTCCTTGGACGTTAACGAGTACTTTCGATTTCTGGCTTCCAAAACATCTTCGGAATTAATTTCAGTAACTCTCTTCTTTCTTCTAGGCGCTTTTTCGAGGATGCCCGGTTTTTGGGTTTCTTCTTCAGTCGCGCTGGACACGGAACTTTTCTTCGACCTGGGTGGCCTGACCGGATGTGGAGCCATAGGTCGTGGAGGTGGCGAGTGACGACTATTCATAATTTTACTCGACAAACTTGGTTCTCTAGCGCTCGAAATTACAGAAGCTAAAGACACACAACCAACTCCATTCGTGTGTCGAGGTCTTCTCCTGTTGGTAAATTTTTTATGTTTATTCAGAGTTCCTATCTTCAAAATACATTTTAAAGAATTTTAATAAATTTATTATTTTAGATTTCAACATGTTTCACCTTTAAAAAGAAAATTCCTCACCTGTTGGCATCTAAATCAGCAACAAGTGCTCGGTAGAGCGTAGCAGCAGCTGCCACAGCATCTTCTTCAGTATGACAGGCAAAGGCGTGGCACTCAAGAAGCCTGGCGATCCCAGGTCGTCTCATCACAACTGCAAAAATTGGCGGGTAACCTTCGACCTCGTTACTCAAACCACGCATCGTCCGATAAAGATCAGAGTGCTTCTCTTCACCTCCCGAACTCGAATCATCACCGACTAGCGGCATGAAGGCATGATGAAAGCCGTTTGCTGTCTTCTTCGATCGAAGTCTCAATGCACTCCAAACCGCAATTCTCCTGAAGGGATTATTCTTCTCGTATGTTTCCGAAGTTCGGTAAGTCAACCCTCTTCGCGAAACTTCCAATTCGGCGTCTGTAGTTTCTTCCATTCGTTCCAATAATTGGCGAAGTGGCTCTTGAAGACCTCGTACGCTTGCCACTCGACCTCCCACAGGAGCTGCTCCCATGTATTTTACCTGCGTAACAAATTGGTTTCGAACTTTTAAGAGCACATTTATTGATGAACGAAAACTTGAAAAAGTAATTGGCAGAGGAGAAAGTTAAATGGAATCTGAGACGCAAAATGAGATCTCGAAATGAGATGTACAGAAATTCAGGACTGATATTTATTCGAAATTTCATTATTCTTTTTTTCAGTACTGATTATCCAATTTTGATTGATGCAAAGTTGGGTATTTTCTTAGTTAAACTTGTATTGACAAAGTTAAAGAATCATATACAGAAGAATTTGAAACTCTAATTAAATTAAAAATTATTTATTTAAAAACAGGTTTGGTCATTCGAATTTTTGATTGGAAAATATTTTAAGACATTTCGAAGAATTTAAAAAGATTTCAAAAAGAGCTGAAGAGATTTTAATGGACCCAAATATATATTTAGGAATTTTAAAGTATCGGATGTATGCTTATTAGTAATAATTATGGTTAATAACTGTTTAGAAACTTTTGTGTATAGAATTCTTTATTCGATCACGTTTAAATTTGCCCGGCACTTGAAGGCAACTTATGCGCATGCGCAACTACGTGAATCAACATGACATTTTTTTAAATTTTTCTTTATTTTATTATATCTACTCATTGTTTTTTATCTAAAGTTTATTCATATTACATCGTCTTGTTAATTAATTCAGAATCTAGAAGTTAAAATAGGCAAATCCATTCAAGGAACAAAATTTGAAATTTGAAGTTCAGTTGATAAATGTAGTTCGCTAATTCACTTTGCCAGTTTAAACTTGTTCTTCTTGAAGTCGAAACCGCTTTGTACAGTTCCCAGTTTTCAGCTCAAAAAAGATAGTATTTTTAACGTTTTGGGGTCGGATCAGTTCGAATTTTTATTTATAAGTGGATAGTGCTCAATGTTTTCAAAAAATTTGAACAAATCGGGACAAATTTGTGCTGTTTGATCATTTTTAGAATTTCGACAATTTTGGACTCAATGTGCCATAACAATGGCGGCCATTGTTACCAGTCTACATTTTTGTCAAGTTCCGAAGGAGGAATTTCGCAGTCTGGTAGTCAATGTAGACAAATTCATGAGTGAAGTCGCGTTGAGAGACATTTTCGGGTATTGCAAACGTTTTTAGTGACCGACACGATTTCATATGATTCTCAAACTTCATTGAGACTTCCAAGTACTTTTTCACGCGGGAAACCCAGAAAATATTTACAAGAGCAGAATCCTCGAGGTAAGATTTTAGAGACTTTGACTGTTGTTAATAACCTAGACTAGATTACAACTATACAATAGTTGAAAAGTGCTAAGTAAAAGTGTCGTGAGTTTATATTTATTTTTAGTAACAAAGTCGCAATCACAAATTACCCCAATTGTAAAAATAGGTTAGAATAATTATTAATTCAATGAGTAATATGAATTGCATAATTTCAGGGGCCTATGTGAAAAATTCTAATTGCATAATGTAATAATAGCAAGGGTTAGAATTTTTTAACTGTCTAAATGAATGTGCTATGTATAAATCAAACAATATTTATTTTTATTGATGCCTAAAGTAAGAAACGTATAATTGTATTTTTCGAAACTTTATTTACTATTTAATCAAAGTTGTCTATAACTAACCGCATTTATTGCGATTCTTGGAAAGTTTTACGTGAATGAGATCATTATTTACTCGATTATCTTAATTGAAGATTGTTGACGAACCCTTTCAATCTAATTCTACAATGACCTTGAAATTTTCAACCTTCGTGTTTTTCACTTTTGTTTTGACTCGTTCGAAGAGGTCATTAGTTTTTCATTTCGGTGTTTACTCTGGACTTTTGTAATTTGTGAAAATGATTAGGGCAAATCGAGTAGTTTCGAGTCTGAGACTCGAAACTACTAGTATTTAAATATGTAAAATTAATTTATTTCTTTATATTTGTTTACTAATGTGCTTTTTTTTAATTTTCAGGTTGTCTTTCTTTATTTTGAAGATAAATATTTTCTTCACTTTTGGTTGCATTGTAACAAAGAACAGGTAAAATACTATTTTATGAAGTGTTATTATTTTACAATAAAATGAAATCAATTCGTTTTATTCAAAATATTCAAAATTTCTACTAAACATAGAATTTTTTTATGTTTTCTGCAGGAAGCTCAAAAATAAGCTAGACAGGAAATTGATCAGAAATCTCCTGATTAAGTTGGACAGTAAACTGGCCAGGAAACTAGAAAGAAATCCCCCATCGGCATTACGGGGGAGAGCCACGAACGTAAGTCTAATTTTAATTTTAAAAATCAACTAGTAATAACTAACGAAATTGAGTTGTTTCAATAATAATGTGGATTTTTTCATCGTATTAATTTTGTGCCAGGTTAAGCTTTTTTGGTACCCGCGATAAATATTAACCTTCTGAGATATTTGAAATCTAAAAACATTAAATTGAATTGGAAAATATATATAAATGATTTAAGAACCCTATAAACAAGGGGTGGACAAAATATTCTTTGTAGATCTATATCTATATATCTTGAAATATAGATACATATCAAGAATTGTCAAACTAAATAATTTTCAAATATCAATTGAATTCGAAAGTATATATTTTATATGTCAAAATTTTGTACGTCTCAGTAACAAACCCTTAATAATTGGTGATAATTATGAATTTAAAAAATTAGATATTTTAATTAAATTTAAAACGGTTTCTGTAAAAATAATTTATTATGACAATTAATTATCATTTAAACAATGTCCGTACTGCATTAAGACGTAACTTTTTTTTGTTATTTTATTAATATTTATTTGAACTTTCAGATCTTAAAGAACTGGAGGATCCGAAGAAAAAATGGCCCCTGCAATGTCCCTGGTCTTCGGAGAAGTCTATAGAAGAGAAGGGATCTCTAGGGACCGGCCTGAAGACATCATGCTGCCATCGTTCCGACGTGGGACAGTTGTAAATGTAAGTCAATTTAATAATCCCTCCAGTTTCCAATCATGGTAGGGATGAAAGGTCCGTACTACCACGGCAACTGGTTGTAATTATGTCAAAAAATCACATAGTGACGGCTGATTAAACTTCATTGTTTAATCAGCAAGTGGATGTTCGCTATCTTTATATTTATTAGTGCAGGACCAGTCTTTTCTTGGTTTGCGAGATTGATCAACTTTCTTTTTGATTTGAAACATTGAAACGAATTGCAAAGTCCGAAAAACCTAATATCTGCATACACGGTTATAAAGATAAACTCTTTAGTAAATTAATAAAATAAAAATTCGTTAAAAACAAGATATTTAATTTACTCTGAAAACCAAGAAAGGAACGGAATAACTGTGTATCGAAGGAAGTCTAATATCTTCTTTTTTAAATCGTAATTAATGTTTCCTTGGATGCGCAGAAAATCCGAAGGTTCACTTTGAATTCCATTTACATTAATTTTGTATTATTTCTTTAATTGATTTAAAAATTGATCTTTTGAGTGAATTTTTTAACTTCTAAATTAAATTAATTATAATTTCATTGAAATTTAGGGTGTCTAGCAACCTTGAAAACTTTGATTTGTTAGTCAAATCTGACTAATTAAAATTTACAGTTGAGAATTTTTAAATGTGAACAATTAATATGGAACAATTACTTTATATGATGAACATTTTTCTATAAATTAAAAGTCAGAAAAGTTAAAAATTGAGGCTAAATAATGTATGCTTAATAATTTAGTGTTTAAAATATCACTTAGTATATTATTCCTTATTCCTCGATTTATTAGTAAAATAAAAGGGGAACGGAGTATTTCCAATTCATTAGAAGAATGAAATGGGAATTTAGATTTGAGTATTTATAACGGAAAGTAGAGAACTTAAAATAAAAGTAAAAATTTCATTTCAACAAAGTTTCATTTAAAATATTTCCAATAAAAAATTTGTCAGTATTGGAAGCCTCAATTTTTTGTCTACAAAATTCGGGAGATGATTAAAAACAATAATAAATTATTTATTTATGCCACTGATTCAATTTAAAATGTTTTTGCAATTTTTTTATAAAGGATCGCTAGATACCCTACAAATTTTTAAGTTAACGTTTAAACAAGCTTTTGATTTTAATTGAAAAATGATAGAATTTCAATATTATATATAATATTAATCATATTGTTAACATCTTTTTTTCTTAGCGTACACCGTTTAATTTTAATGAAGTCAGTTGCAAAATCTAAGGAGTGTATGTGTGTGTTTGTAGATTTTGCCTGACTTGAGCAATTTTTTTGTAATACAATCATTAATTCACAAAACATTTCTTATTTTTATTATTGATGTACAATTAATTGGTGTATAATTAATCACTTTTTTATTTATTGAAATTTGAGAATTAATTTCTTCTATAAGTTTTATAAAAATTAAAATTTATAATGTTAAATAAATTTAGAAAACGGTGTACGATTTCAGGGTTGGTGCTTAGTATGTGTGTGCCCTAATGTGGCCTATAAACTCAGGTGTCGGATGCTTCCCGGGACGTAATCCCTAGGTTTAGGATCTTTTGCACCTGGGTGGTGAGAATGAGAACCGTGCAGTGAGAGTTTTGTTGTGAATGTGTTTTTAAATTTAAATACAGCTAGGGAGGTAGGTAGTTTACTCTGGTATGAATGATTAAATATAAGTAGGTAGCATTGGGATTAAATATCTTCGAATTTATAGAAAGATATTCTATCTCAGAGATTAATACAATTTATTGCTGTATTAACTCTTGTTGAAATTCCCGAAAATGGTCAAATTGAATATTCAGATCATGAATATTTTTTAGCAAAAGCTGAATATGTACACTCGAGTACAAAACAAATTCGCGAGGGTAATTCCGCGAAGAGAGAAGAGGCTATATGTCGAAGAGCCCCAAAAATGAAGAGGGGAACTTCTATCAACAAACATTTATTTCCGAATGGATGTTTCTTGATAGCTTTAAAATCCACGTCACTATGTTAATGTTATTATAATTTTTTTATTACACAATTTGATATTTTACCTGTTGGAAATTTTGCCAATATTTTTTTCAGCTTTATTATTTTCGTTTAATTACGAAACAATTTTTAATTCGATTAAATTTTTGAAATTCTAAATTGAAAGCCAAATTGAAATTAAAAGTTGAGTAATTTTGTGTTGGAAGTTGAAACGACTTTAAATTGAAGAACATATTCTTTCCACGATATTTTTTAATAATATCTTCGCATTATACTCGATAAAGTTCATTCCCTCCCATTTCTTTTTATCTTCATAGAGGAATTTCATAATGTATTCGAAATTATAAATTCAAGCTATAAAATCACACACCTGAATTTTGAACATTTACCGTTTTTTTGAATTTTGAACATTTACCGTTCGTTGGATCAGAAATTGACACCTACAATTTTTTTCCTAAAACTTGTCTTTATGAGTCTTCAATAAAACGTCCACATAAATAAAAGTGCGAGTCCGTTAGATCTCCCTTTACATAGACACGAGTGGGGAAAACACATTTCTCATGTTATGGTTTTAGGATGCCGTAACTCAGAAAAAAAGATGTTTTCGACTTTAATGGACATCTCGTTATATTCTATTTTCTGATAAGTAGTTGGATGCTCAGAGCAATGATCTAGAGATTATTCACCTCGTAGAAGTTGAAGCTTGACAACATATAATTGAAATTGCTTGAAATCTTTAAGATTCATATCTTAAAATCTATTGAGATATTTTTAAATCCTTCAAATCAATTTTTACATCCTTTAAATTCAAAATTTAAATGATAAACTGGTCAAAAATGCCAATAAACAAATAAAGGGAAATTACTTTTAAAAATTATTAATCTTTTCCCATGTTTAAAATGTTATTCTTTTACCATTTTTTAAATGGATTCGATTCAGATCGTAATACCGGTGAAGATTACAAGATTGTAATTAATCGATGAAGTGATCGGTTATGATTGATCTCAGTGGATAAATATTGAGTAATTGAAAGCAACGTGGAAAGCAATTTCGACCCATTTTACATTTAATATATGCATTATATGCATATATGTATTCATACATACAGGGAAAATCGGATCGCGTGATTTGTCTGGGTACCCACTCGCGAATCAAGTTCAACGTTGCGAATTACGAAACGAACCGGTCGTGAATAATCAGTAATGCGTGATATTCCCTCAATCCTAAAAAGTTTAACGCGGCTCTGCAAGCGAAACGGAATGATAAAATTCGACAGTAAATATTTTAAATTAGAAAAATGCATTCCTATTCTCCTTTGAAGGAAGAAATACCAAGTTTATTTTCTCTGATACTCAACTAAATTGAAAAGAAAGTTATTAATATGATTCTTTTCCGATTCAAGTTCCAAGAATAGAGTTTATTTTAAATATGGGAAAACTACTACTTTTTGCCACTTTTAGTCACTTTTCTCCAGTTTTTCAAGAATTTTAAATTCTGTATGTATTTTTTGCAAGTTACAAATGCCAATCAATTAATTTTTTTCACAAAAGTATGTCCATGTTTTTTTTTTCTTTTTTAAGCCACGAATGTCGATAGCTGCTGAGAGATTTTTTTACATGATAATTGGGAGCGTAATTTCTTTCTCTTGTTCAATCGTTTAACGAATAAAATGTTCCAAGGAAGAGAAATGTTGGAATTTCGATGTCATTAGCATAAGTGAAAATGTACAACTGAGCGTGTAGTGCATATACAATATGTATATATATATATGTAGTCAATGACAATGAGATCCACACGTTGCCCGGAAGTAGCAATTTACATCGCTAATTATTTCAAAGTCACGCTTATCGCGATGAAGTTTCCTCATTCTGCTTTTATATGATTTAAAATATTCAAAAACGAATCTTTATTCAAGAACAATGAATTATTCTGACTCTTGACGTTCCATTGTATAAATATTCACAATATACAAGTTTTGCATGTCATTAATTATTCAAAGTAAATATAAAGGGCGTTTGTTTACACATCTATAAATTATTTAGACTGTAAAGTGTAAATAATGTAAATTATGGGTAAATGTGACGGTTTCAAATTTTTGTATACCTCTACTTTGAGTTCGAAAAATTGATCTAGTTATTTTTAAAAGTCCTCAGAGAAAGAATTATTTAACTTTCGATATAAAGTATTTTAAATTGATGCTGTAGGAACGATCGATTTTTGGAAACAGTTTCTTGATTTAAAAACTATTACTTCTTTCTGTCTTATCTGCCCTTTTTGATCAAGAAAGATGGAGGTTGACTTCAGAGCGATAATTCACTCAAACCAAAAAAAGTGATCTGCTTTTTATGGGCTACATTCGACCGGTTGGAGTGTCCCCTTAACCCCTTATTACCTACTGGGCCGATTTTGGGATAACCGGTTAGGAAATTGCATCAGGTAACCCAATTAAAGCAAAAATGTAATATTTTACAATTTTGCAGGTTGCTATGTGCAGGTACAAATCCCAATTAATATGCAATCGTTCAAAATGACCAACTGAAGGTTTTGAAGTTCTCATTTTAAAGACCAGTGAAAGTTTCATCCAGATTCTCAGGGTGTTATTAAATTGCTGGCAAGGCCAGATATATTATATTTATGTCTGACATACATAAATATAATATATTAATAATTTTATTATATAAATTTCCTGAAAACTTTTGGAATTACTGAAAATCTTTCAGTCTTTTAATATAAAGCCGTATCAATAAAAATATCGGGAACCTCATAAATAATAAAAATATCCAATTAAGGCATTAGAAATTATTCGACGTGATTGATTATGCAAAAAAACAAATAAAATTATTGTAAAGAAGTAATTTCCGCGTATCAAATAGCTTTTCTCGCCTTGAATGCGTATGATAGTCCGCCAAAAATGGAAGTTAGTCGATCAAGCTTAACAAAACTCGTTCAATTGAAAACGAGATTCTGAATAGAAAGAGAGAGGAATTAGTAAATTTGTTTGATTTCATGGAATCTCTATTAGACAGAAGTAGTAGAAGTCTGGTTACTAATGATGGATTAGTTTAGCGAAATCTAGAACGAGCACCATTTATTTATGTGCCTTATATTATTAAAGTTTAGCTCATCGCACGAACCGTTTCCTACGGCCGAGATAGCAAAAAAAGTCAAGAAGAAAACATCTGGCGTTGGTTACCGGTAAAATTGCTGCAGCGCATTCTCCAGGTGTTCCGCTTTCGGCCTCCACAGAAGCGAACATTGCTTCGATTCGAGCCTGGACGGCATTGTTGATCTTCATTTGTTCCTCGGAGCTGAGGTCCGATGAATCCGGAACAACCCCGGCGGAAATCATCGCGTGGTGCCATCCTCCTGGCGTAGAACTACAAATGGACCTCAGCTCATCAAAAAGGGCATCAATTTGAGCTTTGCTTTTCATGGAACACACGGAAGGCGCCCCTGCCAATCGGAATCCATCGTCACAGCACGACATCCTGATATTCTCGCAAATCTTTTATGGCTTCTCGATCAGGCTATCGAACTTCCTGTAAATCGACCACTTCCGCTTTCGTTGCCGATTTCACCGGCTTGTCGCCTCCTGCAATCAAAAAGTACGGAAATATTGAAATTGACTTTTCTTGTAGTTCCCGACAGTTATAATAGATCATTATCATAATTATCTTAAAACTTGAAAATTTCTTGTGCAAAAAATAATTATGATATGATCATTTTGATAATTTCTTCAAAAGTTTTTGTTACCTATCTCTTAAAATCCCGCGACACCCAAAATTTATAAAAATCTCTTAAAATTCATTAAATTACACGAAAATTTGAGTATGCACTCAAAATTCGAGTATTCAAACTCCTTGTTTTCTGTATTGAACGATCTTAAGCTGAAAGGAATTCAACAATTTCATCAATTCATTATTCTATAAATGATGCAGTTTTTCATTCGTTTATAAAGTATACACTCAGAAAAAAACTTGGTTTAAATCAAATATTTTATTTTAATAACTCAAATTAAAAATTTCTTTATATTAAAGAAAACTTTCTTTCTTTTAAAATAATTTTAATTTAAAGAAACTGTTGGTTTAATTAAAAAAAAATTTGTTTGAATCAAAGAAATGTTTCTTTGACCGTATATCAATATTATGATTGCTTCGATTTAAATAAAGTTTCTTTGATTTAAAGAAACTGTTTTCTGGGTGTAGATGTAACTTCGAAAGCATAGATCGTGATCTTTAAGTTTCTTCAGGTTTACTCTAAAATTATCAGTAGATGCCGAATTAGATTTTGAGTTAAATTAACAAATTATGTCATTTGGTGACATAGTTATCAGTACATATATAGAAATCATTGAATGATTGACCCAATTGTCCCAAATATGTCCCAAATCGTATATTCCGTTCCAAGGACATGAGATACATTCTAAGGGTTCTATCGACTTGAATGAGTAATATATGTGAAGCATCGTTTCTTGAAAGTATCAGAGATACAGCTACCACCTTGAGCTACTTCTTTGGACGACGACCTAAGAGTTTGGTTATAGAATAACTGTCAGTGGCACATAGGATACACTAAACAGCAATTATGTGCGCGCATACATAGTAAAATAATTACGATTTATGTTCGTACACGTGACGTTCAGCTCGTAGGTACCGTTGTTGATTAGCCGAAGACAGCTATAATCTTTTTGAAAGATTCAAGAGAAATTTAAGGATAGAGAAATTTTTAAATCTGAATTAATGCGAATGTACATATAAAAAATCTTATTAATGTTTGGTCTTTTGATGCTTCTTCATTTGACTTATAAAATCTTCTGGCTACTTAGCTTTAGAGTCCATCAAATGAAGAACATCCGAAGCATGAAAATTGTAACGCGTTTCTCTTTTCCTTTTTCTATCGTTAATGAGTAAAATCGTTTTTAAAAGTTCGACTTGAGTGGCACGCGTGTGTGCGCATTTGAATTCTTTGTATTTTAAACAATAATTACTAATTAATTATCATTTAATTAATAGTTACTTAGTAAAATGATACAGAAGCCTTTCTTGGTTTGATCACTTTCATTGAATTAGTCGACAAGAAGTGTTGAATTTATTAATTAGATGGCCTTTTTAATATTAAGTCCCGACTTAGAAACTTAAAAGTTTATTAAAATGAGTAGAAATTTGTAAAAATATGCTTTTTTACAAAATGTCTATCAAATGTAAACAGAAACTCGACTTGTGAATATCTAAAGGTATAATTTCATGCTCTGCTTTATTATGAAGCACTATTTATGAATTGCATTCGTATTATTTGGTTATTCATTGGCTTGTTTCACGTTTTATTTACAGTAATATGTAATTTTATAAATGCATAAAATTGAATCCTTAAATATTAAAGATTACTATATTATTTACAATTTTATTTCAGAAGTTTGCTGAAAAATAAAATTGTAATTTAATGAATTTATAACCAGTTTAGATATTTTAGGACTACTTTTTAAATATGTGAATTAGATTTCTGATTGTTATTTTCCAACTTTTTCCTGAATATTTAATCACTCGTGTAACTTCGCAAGTTGGGATTTTTCTTGGCTTTTAATTTACAGGTCTTGACCAATTAAAAGTTCGAATACCGTAAAGTTAGGAAAATTCCTTGAATAATGGTTCAGTTTCGAAAATAGCTTCTATTTTTGTTCAGCTTTATGAATAAAAAAGGATTTATCCTCAGATTTCAAGCACCGTGTTTAAAATCGTGTTTTGTGACATTCTTTCTTCTTCAGAATTTCTTGTACCCTTTATTTTAAATAAAGTAATTTTTCAAAATTGCTTTTATTGAATAAAATCAATTCAAAGATGTTTTTTACTTAGGTTAATTGTTCTTTGTTCATTTAAGTTCAAAATGAAATAATGCAGTAATAAAAACTGAGCCGGTTTACACCGTCGAGTTTAGGCGCGTGTAAGTATAGTTACGCTCGCGTAAAACTTATAGAATTTATGTGGTTTTTTTTAGATTTAACCTCTTGAGTTATGTTTTTCTTTTTTGTTTGAATGACAACCCTTTTTTTGCTCTCTTCGAGGCGCAAGATTCGCTACTCCCAACAGTTCTACGCGCGCGTAACTATACTTACACTCGACGGTGTAAACCGGCTCACTGATATTATCTTACAAGTTATTTCTAAAGTTAATCTTAGTAAATTTTAAATCAATTTGCAATTTTTTTTCATAATATTATCTCAAATAGAAGTTAATTCATTATTTGTATAACTTTTTAGGACAAAAAAGTAGCTATTAATTAAATTCTTCAAATTGCCTAAATAATTTATATATCTATTCTTTAATGATAATTAATGAGACCAACTGATTTGAAAGAGGACGGACAAGATTACTTTTTAAGTTTGATAAGTGTTCGCGTCACAGGACTCATTTTTTTAAGGTGAAATGATAAATGATAATGATGATGATCTGCACTTTTTTATTCACAAATTATACAAATTAGACAAATTTAAAATTCATCTTGTGATGCAAATTTCAACTATCCTGAAATTTGTATCTACTACCTTTATTTTCTTACCATTCTTTGGTTTCATTTATCTTTCCCATAAAATATTCCATCTTAAAATTCACTGATCTATTATAAACTACCTTCCGCATTTGCAAAACCTTTTCTTTCTGATCTCACATTCCGTTTAGCAGAAAATTGATACATTTAAATAAAAAGCTCTCCTGTTACAAGATAAACTGCTTATAGAACAACTTAATCTTTGATATAAGATCTCCAGCAGAAAACTGAACCACCACCAATTACTATATAAATTTCTCAACATACCGGATCTTCTCAAATTGATCCTCAAGGGCATGATCCAGCTTCCGGAATTGCATATAGAATCCGAGTGAGTAAATCACAGCACTAACTACCGATTTCACCTTGACATTGACAGTGTCGGACAATTGCAAAACTTGATTCACTGCTGGGAAAGAAGTTCCTTCAGCGGAAGTGGTTGAAGTGGAGTCTGGACCATCCACCTCAGGACTGAGTGATCTCGGTGGAACGTTCACAGGCCCGATAGACTTTTGGAAGTGGGTGGTATCCTGGACCCGGTACCATGTCACCACCGCCACATATCTGTGATTTTTTTAGCGAGGCTTGTGGAGTTATCTCAAATTTGAAGATGCAGACTAAGATGAAGAGCAGGAGGAAGTCTGAAGAAGGACCGACGGCAAAGTGAGGCTGTTGAACGAAGGGACACGGGAACTGTCTGCTAGTGATGCTATTGCTATAGTGCTCTTCCTTCTGGTGTATAAACCGGTAACGGTACCACGCGTTTTGATGGCGTTCACCAAGCGGCGCGGTGCGTCCAATGTGAGAGTACTGTTATTCAAACCATGCGAGGCATCTTCTCTGTGCCTACGAAGCTTCTTCAGATTTGAGTGGCGGTAATTCTTCTTTGAGGGGCGACTCTAGAATCTACACTCTACAACGATAAAAGGAATCTGATTCAAGGGTGGGGGGAGATAAATCCAGCAGATTCACGCGTGTATCGTGTACGTATCGTGTATGCTTTGGAAATTTGAGAGGGAGGGGAAAAAAGGAGCTGAGAGAAAGGATTTGGGATCTGAATCTTGGAAATTCTAGGAAGTGCGTGCAGACCATACTCTGGAAACGCGTTTAAGTATATTGAGAAAAAGTAGAACTATTAGATTTCAAAAGTAGTTTTGTGTGGAGACAGTATCTATAATCTCTCAATCTGAATTATATAGTAAGAAGTTACTATTGAAGTAGTGCCAATTCTTTTACTAATTATCAGTTAGTTAAAAAATAATAATTTATTTAGTGAGGCTTACGAGTTGATTTAGTTACCCTTATTAAATACATCAATATACACTGAGAAACTCTATGTTAGAAAAATTACTAATATCGATATTCAAATAGTAAAAATTACTATTGAAATAGTAAAATTTATTATTTTCTGTATTAAAATGTCTCAATTTTGGGATTTTGCCCCTAATTGCTATCGACATTAGTAATTTTTCTAACACAGAATTTCTCAGAGTATTTTTACTGTGAATTGGTAGTTTTTATCTAATTGATAGTCAAAATGGTTACGAAAATTTATTAGTAAATTTATCGGCACTATTTCATTAGTAACTTTATTAATTCAGATTGAGGGGGTATCTTAATAATTTAAGCTTCGAAATAACTTCAGGGTATCTAGCGGACCGCGAAACCGTGAAAAATCCGGGAATTTTTTGTATTTTATTGAAAAATCTACTTTTTGTGGTCTACCTAGTTTATCTTTTTTTTCTATTTCATTTCTATTAGTCGGAGGAAACAAATTTGACCAGGAAAAAACTGGAAAAGACCGGGATAAACCGGGAATTTCCTAATCACTAGACACCTCGAACTTATTTAGTTGAAATCATTAGCAAAAATAAAAATTGACAGTCTACTATAATAAATAAGTCTGAAATAATTCTTAGAAATATCATCATCATTTTGTCTTGCAAACGTAGGAGTTTCACGCTCTTTAAACTCATGAAATTGAATACGTGCGCTATCTAACGACATAGTTATGAACTTCCAACATCAATTAAACAAAACCACCATCAAAATTAAAAGAATAAAATATATATAAATAAATAAAAAAATAGATAAAACGGAATTTATTTCAATAAAGCTACATTCGTAAAAAGAAACTATAATTTCTATAATTTTTAAATCTTCAAAGCTAAAATCATTCATGTTTGGAAAAAAAGAAGTCCCGAGGATAAGCTTTTCAAAAATCAATTTGGAAAGCCTTTAGGTTGAAAATAATTAAAATTAATTAATAAACAATCAACATTTAATTGAAACAAATGCCACGACTCTTGTATGTCTTTCCAATTTTCAACTTAAAACATAACATAATCTAATTATGGAATTTCATCATTCATTTAATCTCTTAATTTCATAATCTTAATCTTAATTTTAGTTAATTTTTTAAATAATTTCATATTTTCTAAATAATTCAACGCTCTTAGTAAATTGTTTCGAATAATAATATGTCACGGCTGTTTCTTGAGTTAATATTTCTAATGATTGCATGCAATACCTAGAATTGAGAGCAATAACTGCCTTGCCTAGAGGACACGCTTTAAGATCGAGCAGGAAATCTGTAAGGAATAGTTAGATACTAGGATACGTTCAATGCACGCTCATTATTGCAAGAACTTCGTCCCTGGAATGTCCCCTCATTTGATTTTTTACTTTCTATTTTTTTTCTTCATCACTTCTATATAAATCTCTGTTTCTCTTAGCAAGAAGTTATTTTATCAGATGGTTGTATGTATCATCGTTATTCTTTAGTCAAAAGAAATGTATGCTCCCATAAATATTGCACTGTAGCAATTAATTTAATTGGTTAAGACTTTTGCAAGTGAATTTTTTTTCGTTTTGAAGTTCAAGTTTAATTATAATATTTTTATGAAATTTTTCTTTTCATATACAGTAATCGGAGGTAGTTACTCTCTGATTATATCACCTCATGTTCATCGCGATTATGAGCTCATATTCCAAGTTCTATGATATATGTAGTAAAGTGACAGGTGCGACGCGTTACCTACAGAAAAACCGTTTCTGCAAAGCGGAAGTAAGGGACAGGATGACATGGCACTTAGTTTTTCTTCTAACTATACAGGTTTTGCACCTGTTACTAATAATTCTAATAATATTCTCTTATCTATTTTACTCTATTGATACTCGTTTCTCAAAATCTCAATCTGCAAATCTCTAATCTAATTTATTCCATATACTTTAATTAAAAGATTAGAAATACAACTTTTTCAGTAACATAAAGAATGATAATTTTTGTAATTATTTAAATAACATAATAAGAAGACGCTACATTTAGAATTTTCCTTCATCGAAGGATTATTAAAATATCATCAAACGAGTTTTCTCCAGGAATCTCTTGTGAATAATATATTGCACAGGAATACATTAGTTATAATGATTATGAATGTGTATTTTGCGATCGTAAATTCGAGGCTTGGAATTTATGCGTGGAGTCTATTTGAATTTACAATTTTGTGAAGGGATTGGAATGTTTTTTCATTCTTACGAAATTGAAACATGTGGTCCATATTGTAATAATATCATGAAGTCTTCATGTATTGAAGAGTCTCTATCGAGGTCGCTATAACTGCAAATTCTTTTGAATAAAAATTAGTGACATTAATCCTCCCTAAATCACTTTTATTATATGTAGCAATATCTTATTTTGTAACCTATTTCTGCAAAAATCCAAAAATATTGCAATACATAATTATATTTATTCAGTATTTTCAATAAGTTTCCACGAATTCTTGAGTCCATTAAATATAAATTTTACATAAATTGTAATTTACAGTACGCCATTTAAACGTAACCAGTTATCTAACCAGAACCGGTGAGAATTGTGCAAATTATCTTTTTCTGCTTAAATGAACTTTAGATCTTGACAGAACTACTTAAAGTGATTGTAGACGGATTTCATAATTCCTTTTCAGTTATATTAACTTCCATTATCAAATTTATGTAGTCAAATTTTATCTTTCTTCCTAAGCATTGTTCTTTATAAAACAAAAAACATAAATATAAGTAATAAACATGTTCTGTACTTACCTTTTAATTACTTAAAAAATTGAAAAGCCATCTCATAATTACAAAGTTCAATAAGGGAGTGAAATTGTCTTTTCTATTCGTTTCTAATTAACTCATATGATAGATTGATAGGAACTTGCAACTATACAAGGAGAACCTATTAAACATAAATTCTGCACCGACCTAATCTGCAATAGCATAACTGTAAAACGCCAGGTTTGCTGCTATAACTGTAATTCGAGCTTTGGCTTTCAATCGCGGACTTCTCTCATCATTCAAATCAAAGCTTGCAAAGGTCACGTACCTGAATAATCAGCATAAATAATTATGATAACCGGCAACTCCTGGGTAGTGAGTACCGTTCCTTTAGTTATTGTCATGCCTATCGTTCTCAAGGAACGTTCCTGTCGAACCGGAACTAGAAGGAATATTTTCTACGAAAACATAACAATAACTGTCACATAAAGTCAACGCTTCCATGTTTACTTTGAAAGTGATTTTTACAGTTAATTGTATTCCCGCAGAAATAAAGTACCTATTACGAGCTTGATTGATTTTCAATGTCGCAGATAAATTCTTATATGTACATCGATTTGCATTTAACATTGGCTTCTTTCTGCTGATTAATTACGCTGTCCCTCGCCTTTTAAAATCCATTGAGTATAATTCTTTGCATAACAAAGGGAAAGTGTTTGTCATAACCACGTGTATACCTTTAACCTTGAAAGTTAGTCTCATCGCTTCGCGAAAAGAATAAAATTATACAATGTCGATGATCTCAGGAAAAGAAGGAAAATAATAGACAATATTTTCTGCAAACGCTGAAGAAATTCCTGTAAAAGTTGATATTCTAGTATAAAATATGTATACACTGAGAAACTCTGTGTTAGAAAAATTACTAATATCGATAGCAAGTAGGGGCAAAATCCCAAAATTGAGACATTTTAATACAGATAATAATAAATTTTACTATTTAAATAGAATTTGTCCTATTTCAATAGTAAAAATTACTATTGAAATAGTAAAATTTATTATTTTCTGTATTAAAATGTCTCAATCTTGGAATTTTGCTCCTACTTGCTATGCATCTAAAAATCGGTTTTACAATCTTTTTTCAGTGCTTGCATTCATAAAAGCCTCGTTTATCTTTAATTATATACATGAATGTGTTTATTACTTGCACAAAGACCTTTACAATATATTCACATGCATATACGCGTCAATGATTTCTATTTATATATATATATATATATATATATATATATACCTTTCTTTATGAAATAGTACTCAATACAGCACGTGTGAAGGATGACAGTTGGAAATATTTTCACAAAATTCTTAAAATTAAGAGAAAATACAAATTTACAATTTTCTACTTCAATTCTTCCTTTTCGACTGATACTATTAAATTAATTCCAAAACTGGAGAATACATGGCTCGGAAAATAGAAGATTAGAAGTAGATTCATTTTTTTAAGATTGCTTTCATAATATTCATAATATTATGTACAATTCTTTGAATTTTAGATCGCAAATATAAACACTGTAAAAATATATGAAATATTTTTAGTCTATATTTTCTCAGGATTCTCTTTACAATTTTCTTTAGATCCATTCGAATAGAGAAGGGCTAAACATCTATTACGCGACTCGAGAACAAGAATGTCTCCTTTCTCTCAGAAAATAATTATAAAGGAATCTTCGAGGTTTTATCATAACATGTGCGTCGAGATATATCGAAAGGAGAAAGTTTTCCTCTATCATCATATCACTCTATTTCATCCAGTCACACGCACATGATAATGCGCATATATACGTATTAAAGATACATATTTGAGTCTTCCTCGCTTATTCCATGGCACATTCCTATTGTTATTATTACACATTTCCTCTCTCACTCCCTCCTTTTATTATATTCTCATTTTTTCTTCTGTTATACTAAAAAATCCTAATGAATGTGTTAAGTACGTATATACGCTGCACTTGCAAAACAATCGCTGTACTTGGTAACGTAATTTGATGCACAAGATTACGCAACTACGGAAGACACATGATCATTTCAGAGATTATGACTCATTGACATAAATAAAAAATAGCGAAAAAAACTTTGAAGATTCTCTTTTGAATAATGCAGGCCGTATACATATAAATATTTATATATATTTCCTATGAAACTGAGAACTATGAAAATTGATTGAAACCTCGACACCCTAAATTTCCATAAATTTTCTTTCGCTTTAATGCCACGATCAGAGGGAAAGTTAGATTATGTTCTACACTTTCTTACATGTCTTATTTCATGCTGATTTAGTCCGAACAAGAAAATTTATCGAATTACGCGCGTATTACGTACTTTATCTTGACACAGTTTTCATCTGGCACATATGTAATTATACATCGCAATTACATAAAAATGAGTCAATAAACATAAGTGAATTAGAAGAATTACAGCTTCTTGTGAATTACGTTGCAGTTTATGACCCTCTTGTGAAAGTCAATTATGTTATTCAATCTAATTGCTTTCTATGTTGTTTTTTTTCATCTCCAAATGGTCCTTACAAGAAAATTGACTCGTTCCTCAAAGAAACTTTTGCATTTCTGACAATCGTGTAATTAGAATCAGGAAGTTTCACAACATTTTTAATTTTAAAGATTCTAATCCTTTATGGTAAAATGGGAAGACTTTATGTCACTAGAATCAAGACACTCTTATCGTATAAAAAAAAGTTAGAGGTGAAAGTGACCAAAGTTGTAAAACTGTAGACCTTCCTCAATTTCAAGGAAATGACGTTAATTCAGAGTTGCGTAAACTCTGCTTCCATTATAAGGGTTGTAAATTATAATGTATTAGATTATAGTGTCGATGAGAAAGGTCCTGTTAAAAAAGGAAAAGTTATTTAAATACGTTACGTTAGTATTACATAATCCTTCGCAACAAAATGGACCAAAAGATTACAGTCTTTATCTCTCATTGAATTTTTCCTTCAGTGAAAGACAGTTCATTTTGATGCACTGGGAAATATTTAAAACATATGTTTACAATACGCTATCTTTCTGAAGGGAAATACATTTTTCGGATTAAAAAAGGAATGTTTTGGCCCACTTATGAGTATAATTTTCATGGTACAGTCGATCACGCACATTATCGAACTCGTGAGTTCTGAGTTGTTTATCAGGTTCTTAAAAAAAAGAAAACCTGTAACGAATGGCGTATTCTTTAAATCTGACTCGATTATTTTGGTAATTAAGTCTAATAATATATTCGTCTTATTTCTTATACGATTAATTGTCGAAGACTTATTTTTACATATTTACTTAAGTCGATAACTCATGCAGAAGTGCGGAGAAATCAATTTACTAGATTAAATTAATTGAAAACCTACGAAAGTTTTCTTTGTCCCAACGGTTAAAATAACTTTTGTCAATTTGCAGTAATAATTTTTGTTTCAGCTTGAAGTCATTAAATTATTACGTATTTATACTTTAACTGAGTTAATTTGCTAGAGTACTTTTTGTGGTAAAATTGTTTGTTCTTATAATAAGAATTGTTAGAAAAATTTCAAGAATAATTGTTAGAAAGGGATAATCAGCAGTAAAAACGGAATTTTGTTACAGTTGCAATATTAAAACGGCATTCTTATCATTGCAATTATTCTAACGGTCGCATTTCTTATTTTCTAGACCCGCTGGATAAATCCCCGAGGAAATATTTTTTCGATCGGGTATTTAAAATTTTAATACCTGTTTGCTGGCATTTCAGGTGAATGCGGGTGAGTAAAAGTGAGGTCGTTAATGTTACTTAAAAATCGAAGGACACATTCCAACGCTAATGAAGAATAGAATGAAAAAAGTAGGGGGAATGAGTAATAAAATATGACTTCTTGGCTCATCATCTTGTAATCAACTCGTATGATTATTACTATTGATGGCGTAAGGTCCCATTATGGCCTTTCTATTTTTATACGCGTGACAGGAGTCGTTTTGTTGACTTAGAAATGTGTGTCGTGAATACTTTCAAACAAATAAATTCAAGTTGTAAAATAAAACAAATAAACAATTTAAGAAGAAAATTACAATATCATTTTTGTTATTGAAGACAAATTCTCTAGGAATAGAAAATCTGATCCAGTACAAGTCTTCTAATTAAAGCTAATTCTATGTGTAAATAAAGGTGGCCTCAAAAAGAATTTAGCAGACAAATATTCGTAAACCAATTGAAACACACGCTGTACATTTTGTTTAAAAATACTCAAGAGTCGATAATTATGACGTTATCTGATAAACATGTTAAAGAACCACGTGTTTTTCTTTTGTAGAAACTTTAGATTAGATATAGGACGCTAAAAGTAGTTTAAAAAAGCAATTCTACATTCTTATCGTATATTCAGGAAAATAAAAACTGGGAAATAACAATATTTTGTAGGAGACTTGTTTTAAAATATCCAGACTTTCAAATTTCTGTGAGAAAAGTAAAGGACAATAAAATTGAAGGAGATGATGTCGGACTACATTAATTTGATAATAATCTTTCCACGAGATGTATTTCACAACAAAAAAAGGGACATATTTCCGCAAGGGAGAATTGCACGCCTCAAGAGCATCAACCATCAGAAATCTTTTCGCGACAAGTATAAATTAGAGTGGCATCAAACTACTTTTTAATTGTAGCTTCCATCCTTATTACTTGTGGTTTCCATTTAGTCACATCCCTACTTCTTTCCAATTAGGGGAAATCTATAATTTGATCATACCTCAATCCCTTTCTAATCAAGAAGGAGTTGTGACAAAATACTTTCCTATCTCAGAATCGTGTCTCTAGCAAAAAATCCTAGTGGAACCAGCTTTGAAAATTGACGCCATTTGTTGACCTTGGATCCTTGAATATCAAATAGTACCAAGATTACACATAAAAATATTTCTCCGCACCAGGTATGAGAACTTGAATCAAGAGGTAAAGACGGCCCCGCAAACCTAAAAGATAAATCCTAGCGGGGTCGAGGCCTCGGGAGAGGTTGTGGCGGTTGATGTTGTTGATGATGATTGTAGTGTGCGTTCGCCTGTCTAATGTGTGGTCCAGGTGGATATTGATGTCCATTTTCAGGGGCATCATCGAGGTTAAGCCCGGCAACTAATTGCTCGATCTCCTTCTCCTTTTTGCCTTTGGGTACAGCATTTCCATTCTGAGCGCTGAAGCCCAAAGAAGCGAGACTTCCATGGCTCCTACTGCGATGCTCAGCCCTGATGCTGTAAGAAAAGGCCCTTTCATTCAAGTGTCCCTTTCTCCTGTAAATTCCAGTCCCAAATCTTGACTCATTCTCCGGACTCTCAGAGGATCTAGGTTCTGGAGCCGTGAGATCTGCATGGGAGGCTGCAAGTCGTCTAGAATTACTCAGCGTCGAGTTCTCCACTTCCGGATGTCTTCTGCTCCGATTTCCGGCAGTCCCGTAATTCCCTGCGGTGTAAATGGCTGTTGGTGGTGGGGGAACGACTGGGAGAGGTGCATACACCGGTACCACTGGCGCAGCTGCTGGGATGGGCCTCAGGCCCCGAGGATGATGATGAGCCTTCCTGGGCAAAGTGGCTGCCGGGACGAGAAGAACAGGGGCTGGTCTCGCTAGAGTTCCGGCTATGGACCGGCTGCTGGGCGGAAGTTGATGCGGATGGTAGTGCTGTTGCCTGATTGGATGACCCAGCGTGTGATGCCCGTGACCGTTAGTGTAGAGAGGTTGAGCGTGCATCTGATGATGGTGATGCATTTGATGCTGCATCGGGTCCTCATGCATGCCTCGCTTGATTTTCTTGAGTTTTTTGTTGGTTTTTCTCCTCGAAGATGAAGCAGATTCCTCAAGCATCAAGGGTTGAGCTGGGGGAGGTGGTGGAGGAGGTGGGGGCGGTGGCGCCACAAGTTGACGAGGTCTGGAGCCTTTGATACTCCTAAGAGTGCCCTGTTCTTGATAGACCCCATCCACCTCGTCTCTGCTCCTGGCCCAGACTTTGTGGTTCTCGTCACCGTTGTAGAGACTCAGGTTGTCAGTGGAGGCTGTGTCGAACCTCGTGATGGGCGGACTGTCCAAAGTGGTGCTGGATCCCCCAAGAGTGTGATAGAGACTGCCAGTTTGTTGTGTACCCATGCCTCCATTAGCATTTGAATGGGCATGGGAATGGGAATTGGAATTTGTAGTCGCAGGGTCTGAACCCTTGGCGTAGCTACTGTCAGCATAAGCGTGGAAACAGCATCTCACCAGGGCATTGGCAGCCATGTCGCGTTTGCAGATGAAGGCGTGGCACTCCAGGACTTTGATACCAGTTGTTCGTCTCAAAACTGCGGCGAACAAGGGTGGATGGTTGGCACTAGGTGTTCTTGCAAAGGGAGAGTCCAGAGGCAGGAATCTCGTGGCAGTGGAGTCTCCATTTCCACCTTTCACGTGGCGCACGGCCGCACAGTAGTGTAGAGCTTCAATGGGAAAGAACCTGGTGACCTTCTTCCGATGCTCATCCACGTTCTCCAGCAGGAGTCCATTGCTCCAGACGCTCAACCAGGAATCTATCCCGCGGGCTCCGAGAGCTCCCTGTTCGGGATAGAGCTCTCGGAGGGGTTCCTGGACACCCAGAAGACCCTCCTTACTAGCATGTGGTACTGAACTCCCCAGGTACAGCACCCTGCAACGACAGTACGGCGTCGCCGTGTCGTGATTTGCCCCTCTCATCTTTCCGCTCCAAAGACCGTTGGACTGGTCACGACTCGTTTGCTTCACCTACTCTTCTCTAAACACTCCGAACGGTATTCCGAACACTAGGGATAACATACGCGGCTATTTCACTCGTTTGTCGAGGCACTGATATTTAACACTGGTGACACTCGTCTTGAAGAAAACACTGAGAATTCTGAAGGCCACACACGAAGTAGTCACAGTGAACTCACAGAGATATCACAAAAATCACAAGGTCCGAGAGAACTTTTGCGGGGAACTGTCATGCAACGTCGAGTGCAACATTAGGTTGCGTTGAGGATTGCAAAACTAGTCAAGGAGTTCTAGATTCGATTTCGCAGCAGCTGTAGCCGCCTTACGGAGATCGCGTCAAGCCATTATGGCCGCCTCCTTTCCATCTAGCTGGCCCCTTCTACCTGTCTGACTGGGGTCGAGTTCCTCCTCTCTAGTCTACCTTTAGAGTCTACCACTACCTCTACCTGGCTACCACTTGCTCTCTCTCTTTCCTTCTTTTCTTCTCTCAGTCTTTCTTTCTCCTTCCCTTCTCTCTTTTTTCCCAGGTCTCTCGAGAGGTATGCGGCTTCGAGGACTCAACGTATGTGCCTCCAGGAATTCTTCAGCGTCTCTGTGTTCGTACCGGTTGGAATCTGGAGGTGCGGCTGCTGCTCCAGGGGCCGCGGTTTTCGCGACTTTTTCACTTTGGCCACGAGGCACCGTTCAGGCGCATTATCGTCAGGTTGCAGAGGCAACTTCCGGTCGTGGAAGGGAATCCTACAGAGTTGGAGGTTTTCTTTTGTTCGCTGGTCCCCGGTCTCACGAACTACCGGGTCATGAGATACGAAGCGGGATGAGGACAAGGAGGGGGAACAAGCGACGGGGAAGCTTTGCGTGATGCGAACCGAAGACAAAAGCTTGTGGCGGTAAAGGCGGTTGGGGCCGGACTGAGAATAGTGAGAACTGAGAATTGAAATCCGACGACGACGCTCGCCAAGAAGGGAGGTGGAATCGGGACCCCTCTCCTTCAGGTATTCAGGTATACGCGACGGGCCCGCGAACCTGCGCAGGGGCCCCGCTTCGCCTGCTTGGAAATTCTCGTCTAGTTACGCACCTACGTAACCTGCGTGCACGTGGAGATGGTGTCGACGGTCTGCCCTTTATAGGTCAGAGATTGCGCAGGAACCGGTGGAGCTGAAGAATCAAGTGGCTCTCAAGTGAAGAAGAGGGAAAACAGCGTCACAGGGTCTGTCACCTCCGTAGATTCGAGGTCTTGAGGTCAGGACGTCTCGAAATTCGTCGCTAAGGAGGCACCTGTTGCAATGACGAACCAAGGCGTCCTCCCGAGGATCCCCAATCGCAGGACTTGAAATTTTTTAATTTCGCACTGTATTAAGGTGGCTATCAGGTCAGGGAAGCCAGGAATTTTAGGGGAATATCAGGGAAAAAAATTGTCCGTGAAATTAGTGAAATGTCAGAGAAATGCGAGTAGCTGTCAGGGAAAATAGTTTACCATTTGCCCTTAAAGGAGTTCAAGAGGTGTTTCTAGGAATATTGTTTAGATTTCAAGGGATTTTAAAGTTCCTAATTAGATTTTAACGGATTTCATTAGGTTTTTATGATTTTTAAAAACTTTTCTAGAATTTTAAGAACACTATTATTGAAAACTCGCATTTTTCATAATTTTTTGTCAGAAATTTTATAGGTTTGTTTATATTTTGAAAGCAGTTTCTAATATCAATATCAATATTTTTTTTTTTCACTTTACATTTATGATTGAATCGAAACCCTGTTTGAAATCTCATGAAATGCCTTGAAATATTTTGAAGACCTTTAAAATTTCTTAAAATCTCGTGAAATCTCTTGATAATCCCTAAGCGGGAACGAAATATGTTGTTTTCAGTGGAAAAGTGACACGAATATGAACAAAACTGTACACGAGACAAAGATTAGAAATTATTTCATATTCCAGAAGGGGAAACTGAGTTTCAAACGAATTAGCTTTGTGGGGGACAAAAGTCGATTGTCTAAGATTCCCATGGGAAAAATGGGCGTGCCTGTGAACACTGAAGACCATATACGAAATTCCTTGTAAACGTGTTGGCACCGATTAAACTCAAGAAATCCTTTATGAGAAAAATTTTCCCATTTCTCACGGAAAATAGAAAAAAAACTATTCCTTTTTGAAGTTTAGTAGGGTGCTGCTACTATTTGGCATTTAAATTGAGTGATTTTCAACACCATCACGTAAAAGTGTTAACGGAATTTCTTTCTCGAATTTTAATTTCCAAAGTAAGCCAGAAATCTATTTTCGCCCGAGACACTTCGAATTCTAGAAATTGTATCAGCTCAAATGTTAATGAGATGCTTTGAAGATGTCCCAATGTGTTCACATTAAAATTCCTAAGTTGACATCGATAATTAATTCTTAAAAGGTTTTACCAACAGCGGTTCTTTAAAACATCCTCCAGAAATTTTATTTTGTTCAACTCAGACTTTCACTCCTTCAACTTCATTGATTAATTATTAATATAATTACTTTGCGCAATTTGAAACGAGTTTTACTTCCCATTTTTCCAAGCAATCGTAAAATAGATGCGACATTCCTTGTCTATATCCGCATATCTCTAGCTATTAACTATTTCTGAATATATGAATATATATATATTCACTCTGGAATATGTTTGAGGAAAGACGTTTCGCTATAACAGAAATGTTCCTTTCCAATAGTTTCTATAATAGCTATAGCTGTCTGTACTGTCACTAAAGATTCCTTTGGCAAGTATGTCGCTTTTAAATGATCGTTTGTTTACTTTGCACATCGAGTTTACACTTACTTACAACTTATAGTCACCGAAGCCGGTTCTAATGAGTTCGACGTCGGTGAAATCGATCGCTATCGATACCCCTTTTCTCATATGTACCACCTTTATAAACACCGGATGAGCTATTCTGTAAATCCCACAAGGTCAAATTTCTCATTATAGGGCCGTTGGACAACACGATATGATATTTCATGTCTCAAATTACTTTTAAATTTTACAAACACTCTGATTCAGTTATTTATAATAATAAAAGTATTTCATTTCTTGAAATCTAAAAATATTTCTTTAAAGTTTATATATCTGTAGTTAAAAAATTGTAAATGACAATTTCTGCAAAGCTTGAAATGTTGAACCAGAGCTGCGTGACCAATGAATCCCTGACCGAGACACAATGTCAACGTTTTCAAAGGCAATGCACTGCACGTCTTCCATGCGTCATAACTCATAATACTTTGTGAAAAAGTCAAGCTGTTCACTTTATACTCAGATTCATGTTTTCTCGCTAAAACGCAAAGTCTGTGAAATTGCATCTTTATCATAAATGTTTTGTGACTTTCTGCCTTTTACCTTGATGTATAAAATAAGTATCAGACTCACTAGTTTGATAATTATAAGCCTAGTGCTTTTGAAGAAACAATATGAAAAAAAAAACGATAAAACCCAATTAAAATTGAGAAATCGATAAACGAGCGAAAGTAAAAATGAGGCAAGAGACTATTTCGAGATGCGGCCAAAACTTGTCCTTTTGGATCTTATAGATAACATTTATTATAGACGTGGAAGGCCATCCAGTAAAGTTTCGATGAATTTCAAGAATTACCGGTTTCAGATTTTATACAAGCATTTAGCATCCAATCTCCAAACTCGTTTGATAAAATATGAGCAATAATATAAACAATAATATAAACAATTTTTTAAGCATGCTTTTTTTATGATGTTTTATCTATTCATGCTTTTGTTGTCGGACGATCCTTATTCAATGTGTGAAATCCCAAAATCTCTGTACTGTTACACGGAAATGTGCGTAGCGTGCAAGAAACATAATGTTATTCAATTTATGCACACTGGAATGTATATTCTCCTTGCCGAGGCGTCACCTATATAATTACGTGCAATCAACCCGAGTATCGTAAAGTGAGAAAGAAGCAGGAGGTCAGGACAAGTAACTCGAGAGCATAACGGATAATAACAAAAGGAATATATAGTCAATCGTTGATCTATGTGAAAATTATTCTTTACAGAATTCTATTTTCATACTTATCAAGTTCCTGAAGCAAATCATTCAAAAAGTTTAATTTTGAGAGAGAATTGATAGACCTTGGATAGAAACCAGATATTCTTGGATTGATCATACTACACTGTTAGAAATATATTGAAAATTCAACAACTTTTTATTGAATATTCAACTATTTTGTTGAAAATTCAACTACTTTTGATTGAATATTCATTCAGCTACGATAATTGTAAAAAACTTCAACTAAAGTAATTGAAGTGTACTAGGTATACTCTTATGTTTCAAATATTTAATATTCCGTAAAAAAAGTTATGTTATAGATAGAATTCTGCGTTTGAAATATTCGTGCATAAAAGAAGTGAAGCGGATCACTTGATGGTTGGGTTAAGCAGATTAGTCTTCATGAAATTAAATAAAAATAATACGAGTCGCAAATTTTCACGAGCTCAATCTTGACTGTTTCATAAATCAATTTATTTACCGTAATCCGTCCAGGACGCAGCATTTTGAGTAAGCCGTCTTGTTACGACCTTCGCAAAAGTGCCGCAATAGTGCAGCAATATAATGTTGTTACCGCTTATCTTATTGGCGAAAGCAAACGGTCCATGATCGTGACTTTAATTTAGAGAGAAGAAATCTCGACAGGTCCGCCAAGACCAAAAAATAGCCTTGGTGCTGTTTATTTACGTAATTAATTATATGTAAGTGGGTCAATCGAGACATATTCTAATTTTGAAACTTTCTGACGAGTCACTGAACTCTTGAGGAGTCGGAAATCTAAATCTGTATTCAGGTCTGAATTTTAGTTAGAAATTTAAATTTCGCATATGGGTGGTATAAAGATTAGAAAAGCAGTTACGAAAAAAATGGGTGGTATAAAAATTTGAAAAGTAGTGACGACAAAAAGATAGAAATAAAGCGTGTCAAGGAGAGGAAACCTGTTTTCTCGAGGGTAAGGAATTCATGGAGTTTTCGCATCTCCTGCCTTGCACCTATAATTAGGCGTGGTTGGATGCCTTCAAAATTACATTCCAAACCCGTGAGAGCGTCGGGTTCTATTGGCTGAAAGATGCACGTCGATTCGCGGACGAAAATCGTTGATGAGTGGGTCAGTGGGTCGTCACTAATTACAAGAATTCCGCATATCCCCTCCTTATCATACGATCGTCATCGTCATTTCAAGTGTCCCATCTTTATCCATATTTCCGATTAGACTAGATAATCCGCAAAATGTAGTCACGTGACTCAAAGGCCTATGGTACTGCAATTAATATTTTCTTATTAATAAC
>UCOH01012124.1:0-39428 GCA_900474275.1 Synergus japonicus
ATATATATATATATATATATATTATATATAATGTTATATTATATTATATTTAATGTAATTAAAGCAGAAATATTAATGGGGTTCTGTCAGGGTCCTGGTCAGTTTTCCCTAACTCTGATGAGGCCCTAAGTAGGTTAACTGGTAAGGCCCACACAAGACTTGTAACGCTTTGCCCTATTTAAGAAAAACTATCCAGGGCCTTGTCAGCTTACCCAAAAAATGCCCCAGTAAATACCCAACTAAGGAAAAACTTGTCAATACCCTGTCAGGATTAATAAAATATTCTGCGGAATCATTATTCACAAAATTTTATTTTTGATTATTAATCTATTTAATTTGATGAAAAAAAAGTCCTATTATAAAAAAGAGGTGTTAATTATATAGAAATAGTATAAGGGATTTTAAATAACATTGAAGAATTTTAAAGGATTTTCCAGAGCTTTCACGAGATTAAAAAAATTATAAGATATCGTAAAGAAATTTAAGTGATTTTAGTGAATTTTAAGAGATTACAAGTTATTTGAAGGATTTTAAGATGTTTCAAAAGATTTCAAAGATATCAAGATTTTATGAAGGATTTTAAGAGATTTTCAGTGGTTTTATAGGAAGTTTAAACCGATTTCGAGAGATTTCAAGTGTTTTAAAAAAGTTTATTACCTTTTAATCATTTTTAATCCGTGACCCCTAATCCGAATGAATGCGAAATCTATCCGAATACACTTTTTAATCCGTACTTCCAATCCAAATGAATCCGAACACACCTTTCAATTCGTGCGTCTAATCCGATTGAATCCGAAATTAAATCGATCTCACATTTCAATCCGAATGAATCCGAGCCTCTTCAAGAAAGAATTTTTTAATCCTTTTTAATCCTTTCCACCCCGTCACTCTCTACAAAGTTGAATCCGAATGAATCCGACTTTAAACCGAATGAATCTGATGCTAATTCGAACAAAGTTTCAATCCTTTTCAATCCGATTTCCAATCCAAATGAATCCGAGAAAATTCCGAAATACTTTCAATCCTTTTCAATCCGTAACGAACAAAAATTTCAGTACCAATCAATCCGAACGAAGTTTAATCCGTTTCTATCCGTAGTTCTAAACTGAAGTTACCGTTCAATCCTTTTCAATCCGTGCCCTCAATCCTAATTAATTCGAAATCAATCCGAACTACTTTCAATCCTTTCTAATCCGTAGCTTTAATCCGAATGAATCCGAAACCAATACGAACTTATTTTCTATCCTTTCCAATCCGAATGAATCCGAAAATTTGTGACTAATCACTTAAAAATAAAATTTATATTTAAAAAAATGTAAGTGCAAATATGTTACTGAACAGCATCCTTCACCTTAGATTGGAATCCTTGCCTCGGATCAGATCTGATTCATTCGGATTGAAATCCTTTCTTTGACTTCGGATTAGATCGGTTTCATTCGGATTAAAATTCTTCCTTTAACCTCGGATTCAGTTGGATAGAAATCGAGGATAGACCTCAGATTAGGTCGGATTAGAATCCTCTTTTTCATTTCGGATTAAATCGGATAGGAATCCTTAGATTGACCTCGGATTAATTAGGATAGGAATCTTTGATCGGAATTCGTATTATATCGGAATGAAACTGTTTGCTTCGGATACAAATTCCGGAATGAAATAGATTCAAAAGGATACATTTTTTTCTATCCGAATCTTCCGCCAGGGTATCTGAAAAATGTGATAAATTCGGAAGAAAGCAGACGATATTCGACAATAACAGTGATACCAACACCAGCCAACACTGCCAACATAGTCTATGCAGGTTTGCTGCCGACGATTTTAAAATTTGAGGTTGTGTCATTGAAAAAAGTAATAAAGTTTTGTCTTTTATGTTTAAAAATTATTTTGTAAACATTTTTTGCTTATTATTTGCTAACTTGTTTCTATAGAATGTATATTATCACGTTATTTTAAAAAAATGTTCGTTAACAATAGTGCAAATAACGAATTACCACTTTTACCAAATAATTATCGAGTTATGGTAAGAAATTACCAGTGACCAGAAAATTACGGTCACGGCACATCACTATGTAAATCTCTTCAATTTATCGAAAAAATATTGACAGCGCGAGAACGCTCGTGTGTGAAATCGCTTTGTTATCTGTCATCAATATTTCAAGAACGCTTTGACCTATTTTCCATTCTTCCCAAGCTTTCTCAAAACCCAGACGAGATAATCACATAAGAAAGGATTAAAACTTGAACCGAATAAGTTTCTCTCCTCGGTTCATTAGATTTGAATACAACGTGTCAGTAGTGCCCTAGAAAACGAAAACGAAGATATATTCTGTCGCCATATAATAATTATTTCCAGGAAACGACGAGTAATTACGCGACAATCGCATATATAGTGTATTGAAAATATGAGGCGCATGAATATGTCCCAAATTCTATTTTCCATCAAATTTACTTTACTGAAAAACAGTTGATCGAATAGCAATTTGTTATAATGTTTATACTTCCGAATTATCGTTTGACATAATTGTATATTTTATCGAATTATAATTTGACATAATTTTTACAATTCCGAGTTATTATTAAGCATAATTTTTATTTCTCCGAATAATCATTTGTCCTAACTTTTATTTTTCCGAATAACCATTCGACATAATTTTTATTTTCCCGAACTGCCATTTGTCATAATTTTTATAATACCAAATTACTGTTTAGCATAATTTTTATTTTTTCAAATGAGCATCTAACCTAAAATTCATTTTACCGAAACACCATCTATCATAATTCCCATCTGACCGAAATCCCAAGTAACAGAAATTTCATTCTTCCGAAAATGGCGTCCGGCTATTTGATTGGCTGAATAATACCGCGAAATTCAAATCTGCGAATCAAATCGCCGGATGCCATTTTCGGAAGAATGAAATTTCTCTTACTTGGGATTTCGGTCAGATGGGAATTATGACAGATGGTGTTTCGGTAAAATGAATTTTAGGTTGGATGCTCATTCGGAAAAATAAAAATTGTTAACAAAAAAATTGTCACAAAAAATTGAACAGGAGTCTAAGTAATAGAAAATGTCTTTATTTTCAGACTGAGGTTGTAAGGCTCAGTTGTATCTCGTCAGATGCTTGATCTTAACTGAAGTTTGATTATTACAGAAAATCCCTAACCAAGTACAATTTTACAAAAAAGTGAAGTGGGGAGATCCACGCTTGAAGCTTACAATTGCATATTGAAACACTTACTATTTTTAGGTAGACAAAATTTGTATACTACAGATTAATCCCAGATTTTACACAACTGTAACCGTACCCTGGCGAAAGCTTCGGATAGGATTCCAATCTGAAGTCATCCGGGCCAATGCGAAATCTCTATCCGAGCAATCCAAATGAAACCGAACCATTCCGAAAAAACTTTTCAATCCGAATAAATCCGAGCCAATCCGAAGAAATTTTTCAATCCGAATTAATCCGATCCATTCCGAAGACACTTTTCAATCCGAATTTTCAATCCGAATGAATACGATCCATTCTGAAGACACTTTTCAATCCGAATGAATCCGAGCCAATCCGAAGCAATTTTTCAATCCGATTGAATCCGATCCATCCCGAAGACACTTTTCAATCCGAATGAATCCGAATTTTCAACTCGAATGAATCCGAACCATTCTTAAGAAATTTTTCGATCCGAATTAATCCGAAAATTCAATCCGAATGAATCTTAACCATTCCGAGGAAACTTTTCAATCCGAATGAATCCGAGTTTTCAATCCGAATTATTCCGAAAAAACTTTTCAATCCGAATGAATCCGAGCCAATCCGAAGAAATTTTTCAATCCGAATTAATCCGATCCATTCCGAAGACACTTTTCAATCCGAATTTTCGATCCGAAGAAACTCTTCAATCCGAATGAATCCGAATTTTCAATCCGAATGAATACGATTCATTCTGAAGACACATTTTCAATCCGAATGAATCCGAGCCAATCCGAAGAAATTTTTCAATCCGATTGAATCCGATCCATTCCGAAGACACTTTTCAATCCGAATGAATCCAAACCAATCCGAAGAAACTTTTCAATCCGAATGAATCCGAATTTTCAATCCGGAGAAACTTTTCAATCCGAATGAATCCAATCCATTCCGAAGACACTTTTCAATCTGAATGAATTCGAATTTTCAATCCGAATGAATCCGAGCCAATCCGAATGAATCCGAACCATTCCGAAGAAACTTTTCAATCCGAATGAATCCGAGCCAATCCGAAGAAATTTTTCAATCCGAATTAATCCGATCCATTCCGAAGACACTTTTCAATCCGAATTTTCGATCCGAAGAAACTCTTCAATCCGAATGAATACGATTCATTCTGAAGACACATTTTCAATCCGAATGAATCCGAGCCTATCCGAAGAAATTTTTCAATCCGATTGAATCCGAACCATTCCGAAGAAACTTTTCAATCCGAATGATTCCGAATTTCCAATCCGAATGAATCCGAACTATTCCGGATAGGAATCTTCCTTCAAACTTCGGATTGGTTAGGATTCATTCGGATAGGAAATTTTCTATCCGAAGCCTTCGCCAGGGTAATTAAGATCTCGATCCCTTCGTACCAGGGTCAAGCGATTGGACCTATGCTATTTCCAATACAGCTTAAGTAATAAAATCTCACCTTTACTATAATGAATACATTAAATTTTATTACAGTACAAAAGGCCAAAATAACTAAATTTGCTTATCTTTCATGCGCCTAAGAAAAATCTTACTCTCAAAATAAAAACTGGAAAATTCCCTTTACTGTGGATTATCCTTTCCATAAATGGGACTGCTATTTTCATTTTTAAAAAGAAACTGTTACAACGTAATAATTATAATTCGGTATTATAAAAATTATGACAAATGGCAGTTGGGGAGAATGAAAATTATGTCGAATGGTTATTGGGAAAAATAAAAATTAGGACAAATGATTATTCGGAGAAATAAAAATTATGTCAAACGATAAGTCGAAGTATAAAAATTATAGCAAATTGCTATTCGATCAACTGATTGTCGGTAAAATAAATTTTATGGAAAATAGAATTTGGGGCATATTCATGCGCCTCGAAAATATTTTACGTCGATGAAATGAAATTTTACGAGTCGTTACACCGAACCGGTTGAAAATCCCATTCACTGTTTGTCAATGGCGGAGATGAATACCGGCGCAGAGTGCAAGAGGTTGTTCCGCTTAATTCCGGGTCGCCGCCCAGTCTCTCGCAATATTCGCAATAAGATTTTTCTCCCCTCTCTCCTCTTACCCTGATTTTTTTTGACCCACTACTTTATTTTTAAAGATAGTGATGACAGGATCGAAAACGTTGCCAAAAAAAATGGTCCAAGTGTCATCACTAGGGAGCATAGTCCCTGCACGAGTTTTGCTTTTGGCCCCGTTCATTGAAGGGATGCAGTGTCCTAGATTCGGTCGAGCCTGCTCCACCAGTCGTTCAACCCTCGGCCTAGATCCACACCACTGACGTCATTCAGTCTTCCATACGCAAGAGTTTGCCTCTGTCTATGTGCCCCCAACTTACACGGATTCAAAATCAGACTAGTGTACCTCGGAGAGTCACGGACCAATCACCACTCTCACGGGAATCGGGCTTTCCAGTGGTGTAGTCAGGTTTCCTTTTGGGACTATCAAATCTACTCGACTGGGGTCAATCTAAATATTGACGAAATATTTCTTTTCTAACGACCTCTATATCATTTAGGGGAAGATCCGACCCTCTTAAGAGGTCGAGATATAGGGATTTAGGACTGGGAGCTGAGTTCTGACATGTTTTGAAAACTCTAACTCTCTCCCGATTATATCTTGAATTTTGAGAATTTTTTTTTGGATGTTTGAATCGCCTACTGAAAGCTGTGGATTGAAATTCATTTCGAATCAATTCGGATCATTCCGGAATTTGTATCCGAGTCGCAAAGTTTCATTCAGATGTAATCCGCTTTAATCTGAAGCTGATTCAAAAACAATTCGAATAAATCCGCGAATCTAGATTCATCAGAATTAATCTGAACCTACAATAGGGTGAATTCGAATGAATCCGAGTTTGTCGGAATTATTATGACTGAAAAATGTTCTTGTATTCTTAAAAATTTGTTAAACCTCTTGAAATTTACTGAAATTACTGAATCTCTTCTAATTTTTTTAAATCCCTTTAAATCTTTAGTTATTAAAAATAATTATATGAAAATATTATAATTATAAAATGTAGTTTAATAATATTATATAATTTTCATGAAAACCTATTTAAAGTTCCTGGAAATATATTTTTCCATGTTTCCCAACAATATACAAATTATTAAATTTTCCAATATGTTCCAATATAACTATCTTTCATATTTTCATAAATAAACTAGTGTGAAAATGTTCAACAAATTGGTTTTAATATTAAAATATTTTTATCGAAAATAGAAATGCTGACCACGGCCACGAATAAGTAAATTTTTTCGAATTAAAAGATCCGATTAATTCGCCTTGATTCGGATTAAAGGTCCGGATTGCTTTTCAGTGGGTTTTGGATTAATTCGCAATTTTGCATTGAAAACTTCCTTCGGATTATATCGAAATGAAACCGTTTGGTTCGGATTGAAATTCATTCGGAATCAATTCGGATCATTCCGGAATTTCTATCCGAATCAATCAGTTCCATTCCGATCTAATCCGGAGGTAGTTTACAATCCGAATTAATCCGAAATCAAACAGAATAACCATTAATCCGAATGAATCCGAGCCTCATCAAAAAAGATTTTTTAATCTTTTTTAATCCTTTTCCAATCCGTCAGGACTGAATCCGATTCTAATCCTAACAAAGTTTCAATCCTTTTCAATCCGAATGAATCCGAGAAAATTCCGAACTACTTTCAATCCTTTTCAATCCGTAACCAACAAAAATTTCAGTCCGAATTAATCCGATATTCAATCCGTTATCCCAATCCGAATTAATCCAAAATCAATCCGAACGAAGTTTAATCCGTTTCTATCCGTAGTTCGAAACTGAAGTTACCGTTCAATCCTTTTCAATCCGTGCCCTCGATTTTAATTAATCTGAAATCAATTCGAACTACTTTCAATCCTTTCCAATACATAGCTTTAATCCGAATGAATCCGAAACCAATCCAAACTTATTTTCTATCCTTTCCAATCCGAATAAATCCGCAAAAGTTGTGACTAATCACTTAAAAATAAAATTTATTTTAAAAAAAATGTAAGTGCAAATATGTCACTGAACAGCATCCTTCATTTTAGATTGAAATCCTTGCTTCGATCTCGGATTAGATCGGATTCATACGGATTGAAATCTTTCCTTAAACCTCGGATTAGATCTTGAGAATTTTTTTTTGGATGTTTGAATCGCCTACTGAAAGCTGTGGATTGAAATTCATTTGGAATAAATTCGGATCATTCCGGAATTTGTATCCGAGTCAAACCGTTTCATTCAGATGTAATCCGCTTTAATCCGAAGCTGATTCAAAAACAATTCGAATAAATCCGCGAATCTAGATTCATCAGAATTAATCTGAACCTACAATAGGGTGCATTCGAATGAATCCGAATTTATCGGAATTTTTATGACTGCTTTGGATTCATTCGGATTCAATCGCATTGAAATTCCTGGTTGATCGGATTCATTCGGATTCAAAGTTCGGATTAACCGGATTATTTTCGGATTGAAAGTTTCGATTAATTCGGATTAATTCGATTTGGCGGATTAAAGGTTCGCATGGATTTTTAATAGACTTAAGATAAATTTGTATTGAATTAGAACGAAAGCTTCGGACTAAAATTCATTCCGAATCAATCCAAATTATTCCCGAATTTGTATTCGAACAAAAAATTTTCATTCAGATCTAATCCGAATGTATCCGCCAATCGGAATTAATCAGAAACTGATTTAAAAGCAATCTGAAAAATTCGGATAAATTTGTATTCATTCGGATTTGCGGATTAAAGGTTCGAATAGATTTTGAATGGACTTCGAATTTTTACACATATACCGGATTTATTCGGATTGAAAGTTCCGATATATGTCGGATTAATAGGGATTGACGGATTCAAGCGGATCGAAGGTTTGGATTACTTTTAAGTGGGTTTTTGATTAATTCGAATTTAAAACGTCCTGAAATTGAAATTCATTCCGATTTAATCCAAAGGAGCTTTTATATCCGCATTAATTCAGAAACCATTAAAAATCAATCAGAACCTTTAATCCGAACTAATACGAAGAAATCAGAATTATTCCCAACTTTCAGTCCGAATGAATCCAATCCAAATTAATCCCAAGCCCATTCAAAATTCATCAAAACCTTCAATCCGTCAATCCCAATTAATTAGAATTAATTCGAACTTTCAATCCTATTAAATCCGTTCAATCCGAATGAATGCGAATTTATCCGAATTTTTCAGATTGATTCGTGTAGACCGGATTAATTTGGATTCATTTGCATTGAAGGTCCGGATTTATTCGGATTGAAAGTTTGCATTAATACTCATTAATTCGCATTGGCGAATTCATTCGTATTCATTCGTATTGAAGGTTCGGATTTCTTTTGAATGAGTTTCGGATTAATTCGGATTGAACACTTCCTTCGGATTTTATCGCAATGAAACTGCTTGGTTCGGATACAAATTTTGGAATGATTCGGATTAATTCGGAATGAATTTTAATCCGATGCTTCCGCTAGGGTCCTTAATCTTGTATCTGATTTTGAGACAAATGCAGTTTTTCGTTTTTTTATAGTTGAGAATAAAAGCATTTGATGCTAAAATCTTCACAAAAAAGTTTCACTATAAATTTAGTCGCATGAAATACTTTTATAAAAAGAACGAACGCCCGCTCCGCGCGCGTATTTATGTTCTTTTTCAAAATTCCAAGAAACTTCTTGAGATTCTTTTAAATTCAATTATAATAATTCAAATCCCTTTTATATTCTTTAAAATCCATTAAAAGTATTAGAAATATCTTCAAATTCCATGAAATCCTTAAAAATTCCAGAAAAATGTTCAAACTCATAAATTTTCCTGAAATCTACTTTAAAATTCATGAAAATCTCTAAAAATTCCTAGAAACCTTTTGAAATTCCATGACAAACTTTAAAATCTCTTAAAATTCCCAGAAAAAGAAAAATTCTTGAAATTTTACGGTAACATTTAAACTTTCTTTATACCCTTGAAAATATTACATAGAATTCGTCAAAATCTTTTAAAATTCTTTAACAACTTTTTAAAATTCTCATAATTTAAAAATATTTAGAATCCCTTAATATTCTCTAAAACTTCTTAAAATTGCATGAATTCCTTTAAAATTTCACGAAATATCTTGAAATCTCTTAAAATTCGACGAAAATTTTCCAAATCATTAATCTTTTGAAATCCACGTTAAAATTCATGAAAATCTCCAGAACTGCCTAGAAACCTCTTAAAATTCCTTTACATTTAAAATACCTTAAAATCATTAGAAATTTTATCAAATTCCATGAAATCCTTTTAAATTTCACAAAATCTTTTAAAAAACAGAAAAATCTCTTCAAATACTTTAAAGTAAATTATTATAAATCTCATAAAACTCCTATAAAGTTTTAAATTCCTTATTTAAATCCCACAAAAAACATATTTTAAAAGTCATAAAAGTACCTTGAAGTCTGATTGAAATGTGATCAAAGTCGTGAAAAATTTTTTAAATTCCCAGAAACTTCTTATTAGTGAAAATCTTTAAAAATGCGTAGAAACCTCTTGAAATTCCTTTACATTTAGAATCCTTTAAAATCATTAGAAATTTTATCAAATTCCATGAAAGCATTTAAAATTCTCACAAAATGTTTTAAAAATCAGAAAAATCTCTCGAAATACTTTTATGTAAATTATTAGAAATCTCATAAAACTCCATCAAACCAATAAAAATTCCACAACATCTTTTAGAAATCGAAGAATTTCTTGAAAACCCTTAAAATTTGACGAAAATCTTCGAAATCTTTTAAAAATCATAAAAAAGCTTTTGAAATTCCTGAATAAAACTCCCTATAAAGTTTTAAATTCCTTATTTAAATCCCAGAAATACATGTTTTAAAAGTCATAAAAAAAAGTACCTTGATGTCCGATTAAAATCTGATCAAAGTCGTTAAAAATTCTGAAAATTCCCAGAAACTTCTTGAAATTCTTTAAAATTCTATAATGACATTTAAAATCCCATTATCCTCATCTTTATTATTTTTTGAAAAATAAAATAATTGATTACTATTTTAGGAAAATATTAAGATAAGAGAAGATAATTCACAAAGCTAATAATTGATAAAAATAAAATAAGTATTATACTAGAAGGATTTTTTTTATGAAGCGGATATCTTTTCGACGAAGTAGAAATATGCTTCCTACGCCAATGAACTTTGTGGTTCTGTGTGCCAGTGAATTAAAGCTCATTGTCCTCAGAACCTGTACGAGAGTATTATGCAACATAGTCGTCAATTCCTGTTTCCTTTCCTCTCATTTTACCCTCACCCCCAGAAATTTTGCCTCCTTTTCTTCGTCACTTCCACCTTTCCCCTCTCCCATTTCTCTCACCACTGTCGTAACTGCAGTGTCTTCTCTTACGTCACGAATAACCGAGTTCTAGGCAAACCTTATGGATCGATTTTCTTTTCTGGTGGCACAGACTTTTCAATTAAAGACAGATTGTGCAAAATTACATTAATTTGCAAAAATAAATCAAATATTTCTAGATTTCAAGAAATTAAAAATAAAATCTGACATAAATTAATTTTCGATTGCTTTCATGATTTTTTGTTTATTTTCACGCAGCGAGGAAGAATAATAGATTCCTTTATCCTTTCTCAACAAGTCTGTCACTTTTTTTCCTTCCAATATGTACATTTTCATGATCTGTGTATATACTCTTGTATTGATGTGTTATTCGGACGTCTATTTTAACTTCTTGGGTTTGAAGTTCACCCATCAGGATTTACCTGAATTACAGATGCGGCAATTTAAATTTTTTCTGTATAGCCACGATACGTCATGGGGTCAAGTTAGACAAGTACGCTCACCGGGAAAAAAGGATGTATCACGATAACAACCGGAAAGTTAAGGACGTCAGCATTACATTCATAAAGTCATCAAGATTAAATAGGTGATTAATTTTTAGCAAACAGGATATGAGTCATTATTTTTTAGGGGGAAAACAACTATTTTTTGTGAAAATAAAGGGTGTATGATCTTAATTTCAAAGTTATATATTCGGATTTAATGTTTGGATTAATTGTGATTAAAACGGATTGGCGAATTCATGCGGATTAGAGCGGATTAAGTTCGGATTAGATCGGAATGAAACTATTTGGATCGGATACAAATTTCGTAATGTTTCGGATTGATTCGGAATGAATTTCAATCCGAGGCTTCCGCTAAAGATACTATATATATAGTTTCATTCCGATCTAATCCGAACTTAATCCGCTTTAATACGCATGAATTCGCCAATCCGTTTTAATCACAATTAATCCGAACATTCAATCCGACTCAATACGGAAATCAAGACCTTCAATAGAGATGAATGCAAATTAATGCGATCTACACGAATCAATCCGAAAAATTCGGATCATTTCGGATTCATTCGGATTGAATGGATTTATTCGGATTGAAAGTTCGGAATAATTCTGATTAATTTGGATAGAATTAGAGCGTAAGCTTGGGATTTAAATTCATTCGGAATTTTTGCGGAACTTGTATTCGAAACAAAAAATTTCATTACGATTTAATCCAAAGGAAGTTTTAATTTGAATTAATCCGAAATCCTTTCAAAATAAATTTAAACCTTAAATCCGAATGAATCCGCCAATCCGAATTAATCGAAATTAATACGAATAAATTCGGTTACTCCGAATGAATTCAAACTTTCAACCTGAATGAATCAGATGTAATCCGGTCTATCCGAATTAATCCGTATGATTCTGAAAAACTCTAAAAAATTCGGATTCATTAGCATTCACCGGGTTCATTCGGACTGAAAGTTCAGATTAATTCTGATTATTTCGAATTGCTTTTGAATATGTTTCAGATTAATTCGGATTGAAAACTTTCTTTGGATTAGATCGGAATGAAACTGCTTGATTCGGATACAAAATCCGACTGATACAAAGTCAAGAATGATTCGGATTGATTCGGAATGCATTTCAATCCGAAATTCTTTTATAAGAAATTCACACCTTGAATCCGAATGAATCCGAGTGAATCCGACAATCAGAATTTATCCGAATGAATTCGGTTATTCCGAATGAATTCAAACTTTCAACCTGAGTGAATAAGATGTAATCCTGTCTATCCGAATCAATCCGTATGATTTTGAAAAATTCGAATAAATTCGGATTCATTAGGATTCACCGGGTTTATTCGGATTAATTCTGATTATTTTGGATTGCTGTTGAATAGGTTTCAGATTAATACGGATTGAAAACTTTCTTCGGATTAGATTGGAAAGAAACTGATTGATTCGGACACAAAGTCCGGAATCATTCGGATTGATTCGGAATGCATGTCAATCCGAACCAAACAGTTTCATTCCCATCTAATCCGAAGGAAGATTAGAATTCGAAGTAATCCGAAATCCTTTTAAAAGAAATCCAAACCCTGAATCAGATTGAATCCGAGTTAATCCGCCAATCAGAATTAATCCGAATGAATTCAAACTTCCAACCTGAATGAATCAGATGTAATCCTGTCTATCCGAATCAATCCGTATGATTTTGAAAAATTCGAATAAATTCGGATTCATTAGGATTGACCGGGTTTATTCAGGTTAATTCTGATTATTTTGGATTGCTTTTGAATAGGTTTCAGATTAATACGGATTGAAAACTTTCTTCGGATTAGATCGGAATGAAACTGCTTGATTCGGATACAAAGTTCGGAATCATTCGGATTGATTCGAAATACATTTCAATCCGAACCAAACAGTTTCATTCCTATCTAATTCGAAGAAAGTTTTCATAGCGAATTAATCCGAAATCCATTCAAAAGAAAGTCGATACTTTAATCCGAATGAATCCGAATGAATCTGAACTTTCAATTCGAATGAGTGGTCAACCAGGACTTTCAATACGAATGAATTCGAATTAATTCGGTCTATCGGAATCAGCTTGAATGATTCTAAAAAATTAGGACAAATTCGAATTCATTCCGATTGACCGGATTTATTGGTTTTGTAAGTTTGGATTGATTCGAATTAATTAGGATTGGCGAATTCATTCACATTAAACGTTCTGTTTAATTTTGAATGGGTTTCGGATTAATTCGTATTGAAAACTACTTTCGAATTAGATCGGAATGAAACTGCTTTATATAGATACAAATTTCGCAATGATTCGGATTGATTCCGAATGAATTTCAATCCGAATGAAGCTTTACATGCGAATTAATCCAAAACCAACTCAAAAGAAAATCGCACCTTTAATTCGAATGAATCCCAATTAATCGGAACTTTTAATTCGGTTAATCCGAATTAATTGGTTAATTCGAATGAATCCGAACTTTCAATTCGACTGAACCCGAATTAATTCGGTCTATCCGAATCAGCCCAAGTGATTTTGCAAAATTTGGACAAATTCGGATTGACCGATTGACCCGATTTATTCGAATTAATTCTGATTATTTCGGATTGGCGGATTCATTCGGATTAAAGGTTCTGTTTGATTTTGTATGGGTTTCGGATTAATTCGGATTGAAAAATATCTACTGATTAGATCGGAATAAAACTGCTTGCTTCGGATAAAAATTCCGGAATGATTCGAATTGATTCGGAATCAATTTGAATCCGAATCAATCCAAAATTTTGTGAATCATTCCGGAATTTGTATCCGAACCAAACGGTTTCATTCCGATCTAATGCGCAGATATTTTTCAATCCGTATTAATCCGAAACCCATACAAAATCAAACAGAACCTTAAATCCGAATGAATCCGTCAATCCGAATGAATCATAACTTTAAATTCGAATAAATGTGGACAATCCGAATGAATTAAAATCAATCCGAAAAATTCGGATAAATTCTGATAAATTCAGATTCATTCGGATTGAAAGTTCGGATTAATTCTGACTGAATGTGATTAGCGGATTAAAGGTTCGGTTGGATTTTGAAAGCCTCAGATTTAAATTCTTTCCGAATTAATCCGAATTAATCCGAATCATTTTGGAATTTGTATCTGAACCAAACAGTTTCATTCCGATCTAATCCAAAGGAAGTTTTCAACTCGAATTTATCCGAAATTCATTCAAAAGAAATCTGAACCTTTAATCCGAATGAATCCGAGTGAATCCGGCAATCCGAATTAATAAAAACTAATCGGAACTTACAATCCGGATAAATCCGGTCAATTCGAGTTAATAAAACCTTTCAATCCGATTGAATTAGAATACATTTGGTTTATCCGAATCTATCCTTATCTATTCGAAGCTATCAATCTATAAAACCATCGCCCTTAATCGAAAATCCATTCAAAAGAAATTCGAAAACTTTTAGTTCGAATGAATCCGAATGAATCCAGTCAACTAGGACTTTCAATCCGAATTAAACCGCTCTATCCGAATCAGGCTGATTGATTCCGAAAAACACGGATAAATTAGTATTTATTTCAATTGACTGGATTTATTTCCATTGAAAGTTCGGATTAATTCCGATTAATTCGAATCAATCCGAAAAATACGAATACATTTGGATTCATTCAGATTTACCTCATTCATTCGGATTAATTCCGATTAATTCGGATTGGCGGATTCATTCGGATAGATTTTGAATGGGATTCGGATTAATTTCTATTGAAAACTTCCTTCGGATTGATTCGGATAGAGCGGATTAATTCGGATTCTTTTGTATTGAAAGTTTTGATTGGATTTATTCGAATTGAATGTTCCGATTAATCGGATTAAATTGGATTGGCCGATTAAAGGTTCGAATATATTTTAAATGGGTTTAGGATTAATTTACATGGGATTGGAGAGAAAGCTTCGGTTTAAAATTTATTCCGAATCAATTCGAATTATTTCGGAATTTGTATCCGAACAAAACAGTTTAATTCCGATCTAATCCGAATGAATCCGTCAATCTGAATTAATCAGAAACCGATTCAAAAGCAATTCAATGAGAGTGAAACTGTTTCGTTCGGATGCAAATTCCTGAATGATTCGGAAAATTTCGAATTGACTCGGAATGAATCCGAACTTTCAATCCGAAACTGTCGCTAATAAATTTTAAGTCCAATTTTCAAAGTTCTAATTGTAAGTTCCAGGTCCAAAGTTCTAAGTTCAAAGTCCTAAGTATTAAGACCTGTCTCAAGTCCAAAGTTCCAAGTCCAAAGTCATAAATTCAGTCCTAAGTTGGGACTTTGAACTTAGGACTCTGGAATTGGAACTTAACTTAAGGCTTTGAATTTAGCCTTGAAATGAGGATTTTGGACTTAAAACTTGAATTAATACTTTAAGTCCAAGACTTTCAGGAAAATTGTAATTAAAGTTATAAATGGCTATAAGTTTCGTAAATAGAGTAAAGTTTTCGTGAAGTATGTGATCTAGAACTGAGTCTATAGTCCAGCACGTGCGCTTCATACGTCAGCTGTAATCTGCCCCGTCAAGCGAGAATTAAAGGCTTGGCAAAAGTCGTTACCTTTCTCATCGCATCGCATCTGTTTCGCGTCGTCGAGCTTTTCAGCTAAGCCACGAAACAAGCTACTGGTCTAAAATCCACTGTGTGTTCTAACACTGTATCCTGATAACGATAACAGTTTTACATCGGAGATAAGACTTGCAAATCGTCAGCAAAGCGTGCATTAAATATCTAGCCTAGTCAGGCTATTCAGTCAGTAAATAATTTTTAATGAGCTCACCTAAATTTTATTTTATCCTACCTTTAATTTTACTACTACTAGGTTTAACCTACTTATTTTATTATTTTAAGAAATTTTTTTTTATAAATACAGAATTTTCTTATATTTTTATATTTTAGTCTCAATCCCCAAATTCTATTTTTTTATTAAATTTATTTTACATAAACTCATTTCCTTTAATAATAATGTGCTATAATTTTTATGTTTCCTATAATTTTTCTTGTTTCGAATTATTATTTTCTTTAATTTTTATTTTCCCTAACAATCATTTTTCATAATTTTTATTTTTCCGAAATACTATTTGTCATAACTTTCGTTTATCCTAATAACGTTCGTTTGACATAATTTTATTTCTTGCAAAAATGGCGTCCGACATTTTTATTGGCTGAATAATGCCGCGAAATTCAAATAAGCCAATCAAAACGCCGGGCGCCATTTTCTTTCTTAAAAATGGCGTCCGACATCTTGATTTGCTGAATAATGCCGCGAAATTCAAATCAGCCAATCAAAACGTTCTGTTACTGTGAATTTCGGTCACTTGGAGATTATGACAGATGGAAAAATTAAAATTATGAAAAATAATTGTTAGGAAAAGTAAAAATTATGTTAAATACTAATTCGGAAAAATAAAAATTAGGGCAAATAATTTTTAGGCAAAATAAAAATGATGAAAAATAATAATTGAAATAAATAAAAATAATAGGAAATTGAATTTAGGAAACATAAATATTAGGGCAGATTATTATTTTATTATTAAAAACCCTTATTTTCTACTAAATATTTTATTTTCCAATAAATTTTAAGCTACAAAGGACAAAGCTAGGCGAAATGTGATGCAGAATCTTTTACAGAATCTTTTTCCGAATCTGATATAGATATGTATTTTATAAGTGTTTGAATTTTTCTTTGAATGATTGATATACGAATTCTCATCACAATTGCTTATACAAATATTCGCTCCAGCGAAGCCGAACTGATTCGTTTGAGTCGACCCAAATCCTTGATTGCACTCGCTGCAATTTAAAAGTAATAATAAAACTTACTTTTCCATTACTGTTACTGACAAGTGGACTGGAAATAACAGATGGATTATTGGCGGTTATTTTTTGCACGGCTATAAAACCCTGGAAAAGTATTTTAAAGCCACGTAATATTTTATGTGAACTGTCGCAGTATAATGAGAAATTTCTTCCTTAAATTACTTCATTAATTGCGGAAAAGGTAGTAATTAATTTGTTTTTTTTATTTCAGCTCACGGGATTTTTACAGCAACCGGTTCCGTATAGTAGTATGACTGAAGTTTATGCTGTCGCTAGATGGGATCCAACTTACAAGTATTGTTTGAGAATTGTCCTACCGGATGGATCCCTACTTCTTCAGGCCAGCAATGCTTATACAAGGGACCAGTGGTATCATTCAATACTCTGGAAGGTGATTAATTTATTTATAATTTAAAAAATGTTTAATTATATCAATTTATTCTCAAACTATAAATTAATATTCATTTTATTATTAACTTTACCCGTGTAGAAATTTCCCTATCTTTCCCTATTTAAAGTAGGGTTCTATCGAGGCCCGGACTAGAAGTTCTAGTCTAGAAAAAACTAATCAGGGCCCTGTTTGGCGCTAGTGGGGAATTTCTTACGAATTTTGAGCATTTTTACTTCAAATCGTACCAAATGCTTAACTATATACGTTTATAATTAAAAATGTATATTTCGGGGACCTGATTAGGGCCATAGCAGGGCCCTTTCTTTGATAAGGCTGTGCAAGGGCGATTCCTACAAGGCCCTTACTAGGAAATCTAGTCTGGGCCTAACTGATAAATGCGTTACGATCTAGCTGGGGCCCCGACTAGCTTTCCGCATCAGGGCCCCAACTAGTTTTCCTCATTAGGGCCCGAATAAAAAAGGGATAACTAGTGAGGCCACCACTAGACCCCTATCGAAATTTCTACACGGGTTTTCTCTATCTCAGTGAACAGTATTTGAGAAATTAAAAGTAACTTTTCCGGTGTTTTTTTTATGTCAGTAATATAATAATATTTCATAATATATTCGGATATTTATTATTTAGAGATTAGTTACCATCAGAATTATGAGAGTTTATGGGATTATAAAATAATTTTATTTTAAGGCATTTGACTATATGTATATATTTTGTGGAATTTTAAGTAATTTGAGAAAGTTTTAGGAGAGTTTTTAGGCATTTTACGAAATTTCATTAGATTTTAAGGTCATTCTTGAATAAAATGAAGAAATCGAATTTTTAGACTAGAACTTGGCTCCAACACCCTTAAGGTATTTTAAGAGATTTCATGAAATTTCTTGGAATTTTGAATAACGTTAATGAATTTAAAAGGGCTTTACGAAATTTATTGAGATTTTAGAAGTATTAAGTGATTTCAGGGTTTTTCGTGGAATTTTATGAAATTTTTAAGGATTTTACGAAATTGCATGAAGTTTTAAATAATTTTCAGGGATTTTACGATATTTCACTAGATATTAAGTTAATTAACGACTTTTAGGGGATTTCAAGGAATTTACGAGATTTCAATGAATTTTCAGGGATTTCATAAGATTTTATGGGATTTTAAGTAATTTTATGGGATTTGATGATATTTTAGGAGATTCTAAGTATTTTTAATCGACTTTTGAATACTTTTAAGGAATTCAAGAGATTTTACGAAATTTCATTGAATTATCAGGAATTTTAAGAGATTTCATGAAATTTCATGGAATTTTAAGCAATTTTCAGGTATTTTAGGATATTTTATTGAATATTTAGTAATTTTGACGAGTTTTAAGGAATTCCAAAGATTTTATGAAATTTCAGTGAATTTTCGGAAATTTAAAAAGATTTCATGATATTTTATGGCAATTTAAGTAGTTTTATGTGATTTGATGATATTTTAAGAGATTCTAAGTAATCTTAATCAACATTAAGATATTTTATGAAATATTAATTAAGACGTTTCAAGAATATGTATTTCCAGAATTTTTAAAGGGTTTGGTGAGATTATATTTGGAATTTTAAAAATTTGAAAGAATTTAACGAAATTTTATGGAATTTTGAGAATTTTTAAGAGATATAATGAGACTTAATGGAATTTTGAGTAATTTTAAGAAATATAAATTGATTTTGCGTAATTTTAAGGAATTTCATAAGATTTTATAGAATTCTAAGTAGTTTTTTCAATTATAACAATAAGTTGTGGAATTTTAAGGAATTTTATGGATCAACAAGGAATCACAAAGATTTTGTGGGATTTTGAAATTTATGGACATTTATTTCCTGAAATTTTAAAGGATCTGGTGAAATTATATTAGATTTTTAGGTATTTCAAAGAATTTCATAAGATTTCATTGAATTTTAAGAGATTTCATGACATTTCATTGGATTTTTTATAATGTTAAAGGATTTTACGATATTTTGTCATTTTAAGAACTTTTAAGGAATTCAAGGGATTTTACGAAATTTCAGTCGATTATCAGGAATTTTAAGAGATTTCATGAAATTTCATGGGATTTTTAGTAATTTTAAGGGATTTTACGATATTTTGTGGGATATTTAGTGTTTTTAAAGATTTTTTAGGAATTCAAGGGATTTTATGAAATTTCAGTGAATTTTAAGAGATTTAATCAGATTTCATGGGTCTTTGAGTAATTTGAAGAAATATCAAGAATTTACGAAATTTAAGTAATTCCATCGAATTTTGAAGGAAAATAAAGGCATTTTAAGGAATTTTATGAAACTTATGAAGATTCCTGAAATTAGACGAAGAATTACAATATTTTATATTTCAAAACTTAAAACTTCTCAATTATTTTTTCTTCTAACAAAAGGTGTGCAAAAATGAGAAATTAATTATAAATAAAGTAACATAAAATAAAATAAAACGGATTATAATTGCTAGTAAATTAAAATTTGTATATTATTCTACAGAAAAGCATCTTCAAATATCAGCACATGGTCTCAGTGAGCACCAGAGAAGAAGTCATTCTACGGGAACTAAAAACAATGGTGGACTTTGCCCTTTGGACGCCCCTTCAGGATGAAAGAGTCCCAGGAGCCCCACTTGAAGCAGTTGCAAAACTTTTAGAAGATCCTGTCGTCATCGAGGCCGACATAAAAAATGGTATAATATGAGTCATAAGATCTTTTTTAGAATCTGCTGTAGATTCTTTTCGAATCTTTTACAGAATTTTTAACAGATTCTTCTTCAGAATCGTCTGCTCAGTTTTTCTCAGAATCTGCCCCTAAGATTTTATGGGATTTTAAATAATTTTTGGGGATTTGATGATATTTTAGGAGATTTTAAGTGATTTTAATAGAATTTCCTGACATTTTTAATAATTTTAAGAATTTTCAAAGAATTCAAGAGATTTTACGATATTTCAGTGGATTTTCAGAAATTCAAAAAAATTTCATGAATATCATGGAATTTTAAGTAATTTTTAGGGATTTTACGATATTTTATTGGATATTTTTTTCGGAGATTTAATATTTTATGGTCAACAAATTTCAAGGTATTTATGAGATTTCATTGGATTTTTAAGAATTTCAGATTTCATGTGATTTTAAGTAACTTTGTGGAATTTGATGATATTTTTGTGGATTCTAAGTAATTTTAAGGGATTTCATAAAATTTCATGGAATTTTAAGTAGTTTTCAGGGATTTTACTATATTTTATTTGATATTTAGTAATTTTAAGGTCTTTTAAGGAATTCAAGGGATTTTATGAGATTTAATTAGATTGTCAGCAATTTTATGAGATTTCATGACATTGGATGGGATTTTCAAGAATTTTAAGAGATTTTACGATATTTTATGGGATATTTAGTAATTTTAAAGTCTTTTAAAGAATTCAAGGGATTTCTCGAAATTTCATTGAATAATCAGGAATTTTAAGAGATTTCATAATATTTCATGAGATGTTTAACAATTTTAAGAGAATTTACGATATTTTATAGTATATTTAGTAATTTTAAGAACTCTTAAGGGATTCAAGGGATTTTACGAAATTTGATTGACTTATCCAGAATTTTAAGCGGTTTAATCAGATTTTATGGTTCTTTGAGTTATTTTAAAGAATATAAATTTTACGCGAAAATTATAAAGGCATGTCACAAAATTTTGAAAGATAATAAAGGTATTGTAAGTAATTTTATGAGACTTATGGAGATTCCGAAAATTAGATAAAGAATTTCCAGAATTTTTAAAAGATTTTATGTAATTATATTGGATTTTCAAGAATTTAACGAAATTTTATGGAATTTTGAGTATTTTGAAGAGATACAATGAGCCTTCATGGAATTTTATGGAACTTCAAAGAATTTCTGGAAATATCAAGTGATTTATAACTTACGAAGGACTTTGTAAGATTATATTGGATTTTCAAGAATTTGAAAGAATTTAATGAAATTTCATGGAATTTTTAGTTTTTTTAAGAGTTTATAATGAGCCTTAATGGAATTTTGAGTAATTTTAAGAAATATCAATTTCATAGAATTTTAATTAATTTAAAGAGATAACAATAGATTGTGGAATTTTGCGAAATAAAAGAAATATCAATTGATTTTGCGAAATTTAAAGGAATTTCATAAGATTTCATAGAATTTTAAGGAATTTTAGGGAACAACAAGGAATATCAAAGATTTTATGGGATTTTGACATTTATGGATATTTATTTTTATAAATTTTATAGAATTTGGTGAGATTATATTGAATTTTCAGAAATTTCAAGGGGTTTCATAAGATTTCATGGAATTTTAAGTAATTTTATGGGATTTGATGATATTTTGGGAGTAGATTCTAAGTAATTTTAATCGATATAGATATTTTATGAGATGTTAAGTCATTTTAACGATATTTATTTCCAGTAAAGAATTTGGTGAGATTATATTGGATTTTCAAGAATTTGAAAGATTTTAAAGAAATTCCATGGAATTTTGAGTATTTTTAACAGATATAATGAGCCTTAATGGAATTTTGAGTAATTTTAAGAAATATCAATTGATTTTGCGAAATTTAAAGGAATTTCATAAGATTTCATAGAATTTTAAGGAATTTTAGGGAACAACAAGAAGTATCAAAGATTTTATGGGATTTTGACATTTATGGATATTTATTTTTAGAAATTTTATAGAATTTGGTGAGATTATATTGAATTTTCAGAAATTTCAAGGGGTTTCATAAGATTTCATGGAATTTTAAGTAATTTTATGGGATTTGATGATATTTTGGGAGTAGATTCTAAGTAATTTTAATCGATATAGATATTTTATGAGATGTTAAGTCATTTTAAGGATATTTATTTCCAGTAAAGAATTTGGTGAGATTATACTGGATTTTCAAGAATTTGAAAGATTTTAAAGAAATTCCATGGAATTTTGAGTATTTTTAACAGATATAATGAGACTTCATGGAATTTTAAGTAATTTTAAGAAATATCAATTGATTTTGCGGAATTTAAAGGAATTTCATAAGATTCCATAGGATTTCATAGGATTGTTTTTAATTTTAAGGGATATAGCCATAGATTATGTAATTTTAAGGAATTTTATAGAACATCAGAGAATTTCTAGAAATATCAAGTGATTTATATCTCACAAAGGACTTTGTGAGATTATATTGAATTTTCAGGAATTTCAAGGAATTTCATAAGATTTCCTGGAATTTTAAGTAATTTTAAGAAATATCAATTAATTTTGCGAAATTTAAAGGAATTTCATCGAATAATGAATTTAAAATTTAATAAACAGCAAAACTGGGAGACTTTGAAGAAGGAAAAGGATGGAGTGACAGGAGAAGCTGGGCAGAGGCAGTTTTGGCAGTGGCAGCACCTCTTTTGGAAAAAGCAGCTCCCCCACCGAGTTTAACTCGAGTTTTATCAAAACTGGCTCAAAGACATCCAAGATCTCCTCTAGTCCATGCCCTAAGTCCAGCAATAACTAGATGTCTGAAGCACACTGTCGATTTTGGAAAATCACCAGATATGAGGAAATTACTTCAGGTGTTCGTAGCTGCAATTTACGAAAATAATGATGGCGAACAAGCAATTCGAGAATATATTGCATCTGTTCATGGACCTGGAAGTGATTGTCCCCATCCCAGGGTTCTTCCCAATTTGGTCTCTATCTGCGTTGCTGCCATTTTTCACAGGCAAGAGTTTTCATATTATTTTCATATTTGTATATATATATATATCATTCAAGTTGGATATTTTTTTATAAAAATAAAATAAACGAGTTTTTTCGACTTTTTTTTTTACTTAATTAATTGTCAATTATTTTAGGTTCGAAGTGGCTAGTCAGCTTTCTGCCAACGAAGAAAAAACCGAAGATTTGCCACCCTTACGTTGCTATCTTCTCGTTCTGAATGTAGCGTAAGTATCAATTTTATTTGGAACAACAAGAAATCACTTTTAATAAATCAAGTTAAAGTAATTTTAAGGGATATGACTATTATTTTGTGGAATTTTAAGTAATTTGAAAATCTTTTAAGCGATTTTTAGGAATTTTACAAAATTCAATTGGATTTTAAGATTTTATGACATTTCAAATTATTTTACGAAATTGCCTGGAATTTTAAGTAAATTTCAGAGATTTTACGACATTTCATCGGATATTAAGTTATTTTAAGTTATTCTAACGACTTTTGTGATTTTAAGGGATTTACGAGATTTCATTGGATTTTCATTATTTACAAGGGATTTCATAAGATTTCATTGGATTTTAAGTAATTTTAATAGTGGATATTAAGTAATTTCAAAGAGTTTTAAAGAATATCAAGGGATTTTACCGAATTTCTTGGAATTTTAAATATTTGTAAGATATGTTAGAGGATATTCAATTATTTTAAGAACGTTAAGGGAATTTAATACATTTCATTGGATTTTCAAGAATTTTAAGTAATTTTCAGGGATTTTACAATGTTTTATTGGATTTTTAGGAATTTCAGAAGATTTCATGTGATTTTAAGTGACTTTGTGGGACTTCATGATATTCTTGTGGATTCTAAATAATTTTGAGGACTTTTAACGAATTCAAGAGATTTTACGAAATTTCAATGAGTTATCAGGAATTTTAAGAGATTTCATGACATTTCATGGGATTTTTAATAATTTTACGATATTTTATAGGATATTTAGAAATTTTAAGGATTTTTAAGGAATTCAAGGGATTTAAAAAAATTTCAGTAATTTTCAGAAATTTGAAGAGATTTCATGAAATCTCATGGAATTTTATGAAAATTTCAAGGATTTTACGATATTTTATTGGATATTTTTCACGGTTATTTAATATCTTGTGGACTTAACAGATTTCAAGGTATTTACTAGATTTCATTTGATTTTCAGGAATTTCCGGAGATTTCATATGATTTTAAGTAACTTTGTGGGATTTCATGATATTTTTGTGGAATCTTAGTAATTTTCAGGAATTTTTCGATACTTTATTGGATATTTAGTTATTTTTAGGACTTTTGAGGAATTCAAGGGATTTTACGACATTTCTGTGAATTTTCAGAAATTTTAAGAGATTTCATGAAATCTCAATGAATTTTAAGTAATTTCATGAAATCTCATTGAATTTTAAGTAAGTTTCAGGGATTTTACGACATTTTATTGGATTTTTAGGAATTTCTGGAGACTTCATGGGATTTTAAGTGATTTTGTGGGATTTCATGATATTTTTGTAGATTCTAAGTAATTTTAAGGGATTTTTATGATAATAAGAATTTTTAAGGGATTTATTGAGATTCATTGAACTTTCACGAATTTTTAAGCATTTAACGAGATTTTTTGAATTTTGAATAACTTTAAGAGATTTATTGTCATTTAATGGGCTTTTAAGTAATTTTAAGTAATCCTAAGTGATTTTACGAAACTCAAAGGAATTTCATAAGATTTTATAGAATTTTAAGAAATTTTAATAAGGGATATAACAAAATATTGTCGAATTTTAAGCAGTATCAAAGAATGTGAACTGAATTTATAAAATTTAAAGGAATTTTACCAGATTTGGAATTTTAATGGATTTCATGACATTTCATGGGATTTAAAATAATTTAGAGAGATTTTAAGATATTTTATGAGATATTAAGTTATTTTTTAAGAAATTTCAAGGGTTTTCACGAAATTCTATTAGATTGTCAGGAATTTTAATGGACTTCATGACATTTCAGGGGTTTTAAATAATTTTAAGGATCTTACGCGATTTTATATAGGATATTAATTAATTTTAAGGATTTTGAAGGATATTTTAAGGGGTTTTAAAGAATTTTACGAAACTTATGGAGATTTCTGAAATTAGACAAGGGATTACAATTTTAAATATTTAAAAAATGATTAATTTCTCAATTATTTTGCATACTAGCAAAAGTTGTGCAAAAACGAGAAATTAATAAGTGCTAGTTGAAGTGAATATTAAAATTTCTTATGTTTTTTTTTAGATCTGAATATGCAGATTGGAGGCCAGGACTAGGAGGTCTTTTGCAACCAGTACCTTTTCCGGAAGAAGCTCTTGCTGACAAAGAAGTTCAAGAATCAGTTTTAATGTGTGTGATGCAACGTTTAGCTAAAGATCCGAGATGTACTGTCCATAGAGTTTTACTTCCTGTTAGAGAACCTCGACCTGGCTGGATTCATATCGCTGCACCTTCCAGTCCAGCTTGTCCTGATCAAGGAGAACTTTTTGGCGAAATGGTATATTTTCAAATTACAGAAATATTCCAGAAAAAATTTCTCTCTTTAGGTTGAATCGACATGCTGATTATCTTAATTATTTCCACCGATGAAATTTCAATTTTCGTGCAAATTATTGTTTTCAGAAGATTGAATTTGAAATAGAACAGAAACACTCAAGAGATTTAGGTTCTTAAAATTTAATAGCTTCTATTTTGAGATTTCATGATGTTTGCCGTTAAATGTTAATTATTTCTTTTGCCAAGAATTCAGCGTTAAGATTCTCGATTCAAAATTGTGACCTCAAAATTAAAGTCTTCAAAATGGTGTGAAGTGATTTTAAATTTCAAAAGATTTAAAATGATATTATACGAAATTTTTAAAAAATTTCCGTAGTATTTTTACTGAACATTTCTTCGCATTTTGATACTTCTATATGTCAGGGAAATGTCAGAGAAATGAAAAAATTGAATCTTGTGGCCACCCAGAGTCTTACATTTGAAAAATGATTAGTGCTGCAGAACAAAAAAATATTTATTTATAATTTTCGTTGAGTAAAATGGAGAATAGAATTTTCAGTTTAACACTTGGGTCCAACGCCCTTAATAAAATTAGAAGATACAATTTAAAGGGATTAGAAGAGATTTGTATAATATTTAAAAGATTTAGTGGAATTTTAAATGACTTCATAAAGTTTCAAGAGATTTTTAAGAAAGTTTAGGGAATTCAAAAAATTTTAAGGAATTTTAAAGTTCTTTGTGGAAGTTTAAAGGATCTTAAAAAGCTTGTAAGAATTTAAAGAAATTTTTATTTTTTAACAGTGATTTTAAGGAGTTTTATTGAAATTTTAAAGAATCTCACAAGATTTTTATGATTTATAAAAGATTTTAAAGAATTTTATGGAATTTAAAAATCTTTTCAAGAATTTTAAGAGATATTTACGTATTTTAAGAGATTTTAAGTTTAAAATTTTTCGTGGAGTTATAAAGAATTTTAAGAAGCATGTCAAAATGTAAAGAAATTTTGACATCTTTAAAATGATTTTAAGGAATTAAAATATTCGTCGTGGAATTAAAACAAATTAAAAAAATTATTTTTTGTTTTTAAAAGATTTTGTGAGGTTTTTGTTTCCAAGAATTTAAAGAGATTTTCATGCATTGTAAGATTGTGTGGAATTTTAAAAGCTTGTAGGAAATTTTAAAAGTTTTTAGGAATTTGAAAATATTTTGAAATTTTTTGAGGAATTTAAAGGATTTCATGGAATTTTAATGGATTTTAAAGAATTTATGATATTTTAGAGGATTTTAAAAATTATAGTGAATTTTTAATGAATTTAAAGATGTTTCTAGGAATTTCAAAAGATTTTAGTGAATTTTAAGGGATTTCAATAGGTTTCGAATAATTTAAAGAGATTTTGACACATTGTAAGAGATATTAAAGGTCCTCGTGGAATTTGTATGTATTTCAAAAGATTTTCAAAAGATTTTGTGGAATTTTGAAAGCTTGTAGGAGAAATTTTCAGAGATTTTTAAGAATTTGAAAAGATTTTGAATTTTTTGAGAAATTTAAAGGATTTGAAATGATGTTGAAGTTTTTACAGAAATTTTTAAGAAATTTTAAAAAAAGCTTAGGGAATTCAAAGAATTTTAAAGTTCCCCCAGAAATTTTAAAGGATTTTAAAAAGCTTGTAAGAATTTAAAGAAATTTTGATTTTTTAAAGTGATTTTGAGATTTTAACGTTCTTCATATAGAATTTTAAAGGATTTCACGAGATTTTTATGATTTTCCAAAGATTTTGTGGAATTTCAGGGAATTTTGAGAAGTTTTAAAAAATTTTTAAAGTTTTTTTTACGTATTTTGAGGGATTTTAAAGTTTTTCGTGGATAATATAAAGGATTTTAAGAAACTTGTAAGACTTTAGGGAATTAAAATTTAAAGGGAATTAAAAGGGATTACAAGAGATTTGTATAATATTTAAAAGATTTAGAATTTAATGGAATTTTAAAGGACTTTTTAAAGTCCTTAAAGTTTTTAAAGGAAGTTTTAAGAAATTTTTAAGAAAGTTTAGGGAATTCAAAGAATTTTAAGGAATTTTCAAATTCCCTCAGAAATTTTAAAGGATTTCACGAGATTTTTATGATTTTCTAAAGATTTTGTGGAATTTCAGTGAATTTTGAACAGTTTTCAAAAATTTTAAAAGTTCTTTTTACGTATTTTAAGGGACTTTAAAGTTTTTCGTGGAATTATAAAAGATTTTAAGAAACTTGTAAGAATTTTAAGAGATTTTAAGGAATTATAAATATTCTCGTGGAATTTAAAAGGATTATAAAAATTTTAAGAAATTTGGATTAACTTAGAGTGAGTTTAAGGAATTTAAAGGTATTTTAAAGTTCCTCATGGTATTTTGAAAGAATTTATGAGATTTTTGTGTTTTTTAAAGATTTTGTCAAATTTTAGGGAATTTGGAAAAGTTTTCAAAAAGATAATTACATATTTTTACGTATTTTAAGGGATTTTAAAGTTTTTCGTGGATAATATAAAGGATTTTAAGAAACTTGTAAGACTTTAGGGAATTAAAATTTAAAGGGAATTAAAAGGGATTACAAGAGATTTGTATAATATTTAAAAGATCTAGAATTTAATGGAATTTTAAAGGACTTTTTAAAGTCCTTAAAGTTTTTAAAGGAAGTTTTAAGAAATTTTGAAGAAAGTTTAGGGAATTCAAAGAATTTTAAGGAATTTTAAAGTTCCCCCAGAAATTTTAAAGGATTTTAAGAAGCTTGTAAGAATTTAAAGAAATTTTGATTTTTTAAAGTGATTTTGAGATTTTAACGTTCTTCATATAGAATTTTAAAGGATTTCACGAGATTTTTATGATTTTCTAAAGATTTTGTGGAATTTCAGTGAATTTTGAGCAGTTTTCAAAAATTTTAAAAGTTCTTTTTACGTATTTTAAGGGACTTTAAAGTTTTTCGTGGATAATATAAAGGATTTTAAGAAACTTGTAAGACTTTAGGGAATTCAAAGAATTTTAAGGAATTTTAAACTTCCTTGTGGAAGTTTAAAGGATTTCATGAGACTTTTATGATTTTCAAAAGATTTTGTGAAATTTTACAAAGTTTTAAAACATTTTCATGTATTTTAAGGTATTTATTAACAGTTTTTCATGGAGTTATAAAGAATTTTAAGAATCTTGGAAGATTTGAAAGACATTTTAAGGCATTTCAGTTTAACAATTGAGTCCAACGCCCTTAATAAAATAAGAAGATAAAATTTGAAGTTAGAACTTGAATAAAAATAATTCTAAAGCAAGTTACTGATTATAATTATTTAATTTCAGCTGACGACACTTTTGGGTTGTTGCTGTCGAAGAAAGCGATTCATTGGATCGTTGATGAAGCAAACTGGAGGAGCTTGTATATTGTTAGGAGTTAGAGGCTGTGACGCTGCTCAAGAGGCTTTATGTCTTATGTTGGAATGGCGCCTTCTTCCAAATGAAGAAGCCAGGCTCCAGGTCGTTTCTGCTCTTCAGTCCACGACCTCTGGAAGAAATCGTTACTCTGCCCTTTGTCAACGTCAAAGGAATCTTCAAGAATTAGTGAGTACAACCCAAAGTTGGGTGTCCTTTCAGGATTTTTCGTTCAGTCGTTTATCGTTTTTCCACTACCTTTAAATCAAGTGATTTAAAGGTGATCTACTGAATCTATTGAATCTATTGAACAAGTATTAAGTATATTGAGCAAAAATCAAGGATGAACAATTTTTTTCAGCAACAGAAGGGCGGACCAAGGAAGCTGACGCTACCAGTTCGTGCTACTGATGCTGATGTTGCTTTGCTCCTTGGTGGTGGAGCTTTAGGAAATTTGGAGTGCTTAAGTTTAGCTTTTACTTCGGTTACGTCTGCCTGTGCTGAGCAACTTATCAAGCTTCCAGCTCTTAGGTATTTGAATCTCTGGGCCACGCAATTTGGCGACGCCGGCCTGCAAATGATCAGCGAACATCTTCAGAAGCTGCAGGTTCTTAATCTCTGCGAGACTCCTGTTTCAGACAAAGGAATCTCTACTCTGGCCTGTAAGTTTTCCTCAATCGTACAGATTCCTCTTGAAAACTTGTTGCAGAATCTTTACCAGATTCGGTTCCAAAATTTTCACCAGAATTGGTGAATCACAGATTCTTTCCCAGAATCTGTGACAAATAGTTTTACAGGATTTTGACTAGAATTTGCTAAAACAGTTTATTTTTTCAAATTTAAATAAAAAGAGAATATTATTGGGTTGAAATTTCAGACGTGTAGTTTGAGGAATTATTTTTATTTTATTTTTTTTATCATTTATTGGATTAAGAATATTAAAAAGAAGTTTTCAAAACTATTTTATTTTATTTTATTTTTGTTTACTAGCAGAAATTTACTACCTGGTGTTGCTAGAGATTTTAAGAGATTTCAAGGGGTTTTAAAAGTATTTTAAGGCATTTCGTGGGATTTTAAAAAAAGTTCTAAGGAATTTTAGCAGTTTTAAGTGATAAAGAGTCTGAAGGATTTAAAGAATTGTTAAAGAATTGTAAGAGATTTTATTTGACTCCAGAGACTTTTATGAATTTTTAATTTTAAAACAGTTCATAAGAGTTGTCAATAGAATTTTGCAGACATTTTTATCGATTTTACTAGATTTCAGAGATTTCCAGGATTTATAGGGAATTTTATTAATTTTAAAAGAATTCAAAAGATTCTAAACAGATTTCAAACCATTTAAGATTATTTTAAGGTAGAACAAGGAATTTGAGTAGATTTCAAGTTTCAAGTAATCCTAATGAATTCTACGGGATTTCGAAATATTTTTAACGATTTTAAGATATTTTAAGTGATTTTATAGATTTAGTAAGGATCTTACAGGATTTACAATATTTTGAGGAGGCTATAAAAGATTTTGATTGATTTTAAGAATTTAAAGGGATTTTTAAGAAAGTTGAAAAGAGTTATGTATCAATAAATTTTCTTCAGAGATTTCACAAAATTTCAAGACATTTTAACTGATTTTAAGGAATTTTAAGAGATTTCAAGATATTTCAAGAGATTTTAATGAACTTTAAGAAATTTTCATATATTTTAAACAATTTTAAGACACTTACAGAAGATTTAAAAGTTTTTAAAGAATTTCAAGTCATTTTAAGGGATTTAAAGGGATTTTACTTAATTTACTCCACATTAGACTACAAATTCCTTAAAATTTCTTAAAATCATTTAAAATATTTTGAAATTCTTTGCAATTTTTTTAACTCTCTTGAGTTCTCTTGAAATTTATTGAAATTCCTTAGTCACTTAAAATCTGATGAAATCCTTTAAGGTGTCTTGAAATCTTGTGAAATCAATAGAAATTTCTAAAAGTATCTGGAACATCCTTTGGATAACTTTTTAAAACTCTTAGAAAAATCTCTTAAAATCTCTATAAAATCCTTTGAAATTTCTCTAAAACCCGGACAACTTCGGGTAAATTTCTACTAGTAAATAAATAAAAATAAAATGACTAGAAATTTTTTTCATAAAAATCTTGTGAGATTCTTTAAAATTTCAATAAAAACCCTTAATCACTGTTAAAAAATAAAAATTTCTTAAAATTCTTTAAAATTCCACGAGAATATTTTATAATCCCTTAAATATTTTTAAAAATCTCCCAAGTTTCGTAAAACTAAATTCTAAATCTTTTAAATATTATAAAAATCTCTTCTAATCCCTTTAAATTCCCTTTAAATTTTAATTCCCTAAAGTCTTACAAGTTTTTTAAAATCCTTTATATTATCCACGAAAAACTTTAAAATCCCATAAAATACGTAAAAATATGTAAGTATCTTTTTGAAAACTTTTCCAAATTCCCTAAAATTTGACAAAATCTTTAAAAGATACAAAAATCTCATAAATTCTTTCAAAATACCATGAGGAACTTTAAAATACCTTTAAATTCCTTAAACTAACTCTAAATTAACCCAAATTTCTTAAAATTTTTATAATCCTTTTAAATTCCACGAGAATATTTATAATTCCTTAAAATCTCTTAAAATTCTTACAAGTTTCTTAAAATCTTTTATAATTCCACGGAAACCTTTAAAGTCCCTTAAAATACGTAAAAAGAACTTTTAAAATTTTTGAAAACTGTTCAAAATTCACTGAAATTCCACAAAATCTTTGGAAAATCATAAAAATCTCGTGAAATCCTTTAAAATTTCTGAGGGAATTTGAAAATTCCTTAAAATTCTTTGAATTCCCTAAACTTTCTTAAAAATTTCTTAAAAATTCCTTTAAAAACTTTAAGGACTTTAAAAAGTCCTTTAAAATTCCCTTAAATTCTAGATCTTTTAAATATTATACAAATCTCTTGTAATCCCTTTTAATTCCCTTTAAATTTTAATTCCCTAAAGTCTTACAAGTTTCTTAAAATCCTTTATATTATCCACGAAAAACTTTGAAATCCCTCAATATACGTAAAAAAAACTTTTAACATTTTTTAAAACTTCTCAAAATTCCCTGAAATTCCACAAAATCTTTAGAAAATCATAAAAATCTCGTGAAATCCTTTAAAATTCTATATGAAGAACGTTAAAATCTCAAAATCACTTTAAAAAATCAAAATTTCTTTAAATTCTTACAAGCTTTTTAAAATCCTTTAAAATTTCTGGGGGAACTTTAAAATTCCTTAAAATTCTTTGAATTCCCGAAACTTTTTTTAAAATTTCTTAAAAATTCCTGTAAAAACTTTAAGGACTCTAAAAAGTCCTTTAAAATTCCACTAAATTCTAAATCTTTTAAATATTATACAAATCTCTTGTAATCCCTTTTAAATTTTCACTAATTGATTTAAAAGTCTTCAACATCATTTCAAATCCTTTAAATTTCTCAAAAAAATTCAAAATCTTTTCAAATTCTTAAAAATCTCTTAAAATTTCTCCTACAAGCTTTCAAAATTCCACAAAATCTTTTGAAAATCTTTTGAAATACATAAAAATTCCACGAGGACCTTTAATATCTCTTGCAATGTGTCAAAATCTCTTTAAATTATTCGAAACCTATTGAAATCCCTTAAAATTCACTAAAATCTTTTGAAATTCCTAGAAACATCTTTAAATTCATTAAAAATTCACTATAATTTTTAAAATCCTCTAAAATATCATAAATTCTTTAAAATCCATTAAAATTCCATGAAATCCTTTAAATTCCTCAAAAAATTTCAAAATATTTTCAAATTCCTAAAAACTTTTAAAATTTCCTACAAGCTTTTAAAATTCCACACAATCTTAAATTCCCTGAAATTCCACAAAATCTTTAGAAAATCATAAAAATCTCGTGAAATCCTTTAAAATTCTATATGAAGAACGTTAAAATCTCAAACTCACTTTAAAAAATAAAAAATTTCTTTAAATTCTGACAAAATTTTTAAAATCCTTTAAAATTTCTAAAGGAACTTTAAAATTCCTTAAAATTTTTTTAATTCTCTAAACATTCTTAAAAATCTCTTAAAACTTCATGAAGTCTTTTAAAATTCCACTAAATACTAAATCTTTTAAATATTATACAAATCTCTTCTAATCCCTTTAAATTCCTAGAAATCTCTTACAATCTTTTAAAATTCCCTGTCATTTCCCTGAATTCCCTGACACAAAAAATATTTAATTTGACACTTTTTGCATAAACCGATGAAAAATTCAAAATCTAACTTCAAAATTCAATATTTTCATTTCACTTAAAAATTATTTTAATTATATATTTTCTTGTTCTTTACGCATAATTCTATTTAAAAATTGATTATAATTCTACAAAGGGAAAAAATTTCAAATTTAAGGGCATGTATTACTTACCCGATGCCTACCTTACCGACAGTTTTTTCTCTGTAACGCTACGTCTACATTTATTGAGATACCACATTGAAAATTTCTATATTTGAAGCTAAAGCCTTAAGGTACGTTTGTCTGGTCCTAAATATTGACATTTAAAAAAAAAATTTGTTGAAAAAAATTTTTTTTATTTTTACAAAAATTTAAGACCAGAAAAACATACATTAGCATATTTTCTTTAATTTTATCAATTTTCACTTTGATATCTTTATAAATGTAGACGTAGCGTTACAGAGAAAAAAATGTCGGTAAGGTAGGGATCGGGTAAGTAATACATGCCCTTAATATTTGTTGAGTAAAATGAAGAAATTGAATTTTTAGATTAGAAATTGGCTCCAACACCTTTAAAATTAAAAATACTATATATAATTCATTTTCTTTTCCCAGCACTCACAAGCCTAAGAAAACTGAACCTAAACAGTACGAAACTGTCGGCCCAGACCTTTGAATCTCTGAAGAAGAGGCTCCCGGCTCTCCAGGAATTCGACGTCCGTTATACAGAAGCTTGGTGACCCGAACTTTCCACCAATTCTCCAACGAGAATTGACTCCATTCGTCAGAGAATTAACTTTCCCAATTCAACTGATGCAACCGGAAGTCCAACACGAAAAGCCAGTGTAAGGGCTAAGAGGAAACATTAAGGCGGTTGGATAATTAATCTCAAGATTCCATCGGGAATCTGCAATCTCGCTTCCTCCTATCAATGTCATTTCTTCCCAAAATGAAATTTCTACCAATAACAGCAATCCCTAAAATCCCAAAAACTTCACAAGCTTCTTTGGAAAGTCTTAAGGCCATATGAGACTTATCCGATCCCTACCTTACCGACATTTTTTTCCCTGTAACGCTACATCTACATTTATTGAGATATCAAATTGAAATTTTCGAAAATTAAAGAAAATAAAAAATCCTAAGGTATGTTTATCTGGTCTTAAATTTTTATAAATGTCAATATTGAGGACCAGATAAACGAACCTTAATGCTTTAGCTTCAATTTTAGAAATTTTCAATTTGATATCTCAATAAATGTAGACGTAGTGTTGCAGAGAAAAAAATGTCGGTAAGGCAGGGATCGACTAAGTCTTACATGGCCTTAAGCAAACCAAATTATATTTTTTAAACTATACTCTGATCACTTCAATTTACGAAAATCAGAATCGTGTTTAAGGCTATTTAAGACTCACCCGATCCCTACCTTACCGACATTTTTTCTCTGCAACGCTACGTCTACATTTATTGAGATATCATATTGAGAATTTCTAAAATTGAAGCCATTTTCATATTTGTTGAGATATCGAGTTGAAATTTTCTAAAATTAAAGAAAATATACCTAGGAACGTTTAAATAGTCCTAAAATATTTAAAATTATAAAAAGAAAATTCTTTTCAATTTTGTTTTGTTTTAATACAAATTTAGAACCCGATAAATGTTCCTTAATATATTTCCTCTAAATTTATAAATTTTCAACACAACAAATCAACTCGATATCTGAATAAATGTAGAAATGGCATGACAGGAAAAAATGTTGGTAAGGTAGGGATCGCGAAATTCAAAAGTTTAAATACTTTAAGGGCATGTATTACTTACCCGATCCCTACCTTACCGACATTTTTTTCTCTGTAACGCTACGTCTACATTTATAAAGATATCAAAGTGAAAATTTATAAAATTAAAGAAAATATGCTAATGTATGTTTGTCTGGTCTTCAATTTTTGTAAAAATAAAAAAAACTTTTTTGAAATTTTTTTTTTTTTAATGTCAATATTTAGGACCAGACAAACCTACCTTAAGGCTTAGCTTCAAATATAGAAATTTTCAATGTGGTATATCAATAAATGTAGATGTAGCGATCCAGAGAAAAAAAATGTCGGTAAGGTAGGGATCGGATAAGTCATACATACATGCCCTTAAGAATCTTTTTGAACTCATTTTTAATTCTAATTTCTAAAGCAATTTGCAAGAACTTTTGAGAAGTTTTTCGGATTCAGGTATTAATTTTGGTAGAAATTTTGAATATGTAGTTCATTAAACGCGAACTTCCGGTGTAAGTTTTTATCACTTCCTTCTATCCAGTCTCTTCACTAATCTCCTTGAATCGTCTTCGAATGTCTAAATACACAGAAACTTTTCCGAAATAAAAATTACGATATATATGATATATGTATATTTCGCCGAGAGAAAGTTTCGACGGAGGATGCCAACTGCCTTAAAGAAGAATTCTGAGCTACCACTGCCACAAGCACGTTAACAAGAAATACAAATGAAAAAGTCCAGTTTAAAAGCTTCAGATAAACTCTGGCGGACTCTATCATCAGAGACGTTAGTAAAAGCATCCCAAAAATTCTCGAGCGACTCTAGTGTATATAGATAAGTAGACATTAAGCGAGTTATGACGTTAATAATTTATTGTAGGTAGATCGTATTTATATCATACACTTTACACACAAACACGACACACATTCGATTTCATGTAACGCAATTAGAATGTAATAATTATCTATTAGGGTAAATTCAAAAACGAAAATTTTTAAAATCAAAATTTTCCAAGTGCTGACAAAATGTTGATTTCTTTGTAATTTAAAATTTGTAATTAAGGCCATGTGAGACTTAACCGATCCCTACCTTACCGACATTTTTTTCTCTGCAAGGCTACGTCTACATTTATTGAGATATCGAATTGAAAATTTCTAAAGTTGAAGCTAAAGCATTAAGGTACGTTTATCTGGTCCTAAATATTGACATTTATTAAAAAAAAATTTTTATTTTTTTTTATTTTTACAAAAATTTGAAACCAGATAAACATGCCTTAGCATATTTTCTTTAATTTTAGAAAATTTCAATTTGATATCTCAATAAATGTAGAGGTAGCGTTGCAGAGAAGAAATGTCGGTAAGGTAGGGATCGGGTAAGTCTTACATGGCCTTAATAGCGTTGGACCCAAGTGTTAAGCTCAAAGTTCCAACACCCTTAAGGCAATGTATCAGGGATCTGATCCCTACCTTTACGGAATTTTTTTCCCGCATTTATTGAGATATTGAGTTGAAAATTTATAACATTGAAGGAAATATATTATAATATATTATAAAAAATCATTTTTTTTGTTTTAAATAAAAATTTAGGCCAAGATAAAGATTTAAACATACATATTAAAAATTTATAATTAATTATTATTAATTATTAATATGAATGTTTAAATCTTTATCTGGACCTAATTTTTATTAAAACAAAAAAAATGATTTTTTTTATCAATTTAAATATTTAGGACAAGATAAACGTAGCTTAGCATGTTTCCTTTAAGGCCACGTAAGATTTACCTGATTCCTACCTTACCGACAATTTTACTCGGCAACGCTGCGTCTACATGTATTGAGATATCCAATTGAAAATTTCTAAAATTAAAGAAAATACGCTAAGGTATGTTTATTTGGTCTTAAATTTTAATAAAAATAATAAAACATTTTTAAACAATTTTTTTTATATAAATGTCAATATTTAGGACCAGATAAACATACCTTAATGGTTTAGCTTCAATTTTGGAAATTTTCTATTTGATATCTTAGTAAATGTAGACGTATAGCGTTGCAGACAAAAATGTCGGTAAGGTAGGGATCGGGTAAGTCTTAAATATCCTTAATTAAAAAAATTTTCAACTAGAAACTTCAATAAATGTAAAATTTTTTCGAAAACTATTTATAGTTCGCAAAACCTAAGTGAGTTTAAAAAATCTTTCAGTTTCGAGAAAATTGGAAATATTTTTCAGGGTATTGCACTCGGAATATTTATATATTTTTAAAATTTTCGATATTTTTGAGAAATCCTATTATCTATCACATTCTGAATTCTCCAGCAAACACGATTTTAATGGTTACATAACGTTATATACATAAATGTGATATAATGTTGTATGACTTTGCTTGCTGGGGCCATTTCCGGTCCCTTCAAAAACCTTAACGCTCTCTAAAATACAATTAAATTATTTTTCGTATCAAATTTTCTTTTGCGGGGATCCAAACATCTATTTTACTTAAATAAATTATTTTTTAATATACTTTAACTCTTTAAGGCAGTTTAAGCCCATGTAAGACTTGCACGATTCCTACTTTACCGACATTTTAAAATCTGCAACACTACGTCTACGTTTATTGAGATATCAAATTGAAAAATTTTTAAATTGAAGAAAATTTGCTAAGGTATGTTTATCTGGTCTTAAATTTTTGTAAAAATAAAAAGAAAATGTTTTCAAAAATTTTTTTATAAAGGTCAATATTTAGGCCCAGATAAACGTACCTTAATGCTTTAGCTTCAATTTTAGACATTTTCAATTTGATACCGCAATAAATGTAGAAGTAACGTTGCAAAGAAAAAAATGTCGGTAATGTAGGGATCGGGTAAGTCTCACATGGCCCTAAGGTCTTTTGATTTAATTTAAAAGCTTTTAAGTTGCCAGAAGTTTAAACTGTTTTATCTTTAAAATTGATTTTATTAAAATTGAAAATAAAATTGTATCCTCGTTAAAAATTAAGAGCGTTAATGGATTACAAATAATCAAACGTGCACCCCAGTTAAAAGATTTCTCCGATAAAATGCATTTTTAGATTTTTGAATTTTTATTAATCTTAAAAGTGAATTTTCCTCCATTTTGAAAAATTGTTATTCTTCCCACAAATTTTAGTGAAAGAGAAAGTTTATTTGAAAATTGGTGTTACCTTATTAAATTTCTTTTATAATAAAACAAAAATAAAAATGAAATTATAAATGAAATTTTTTATTGAAAATAAAGGAATAATTACCTAATATATTTTTTTAGGTTTAGGATAATTTCTTTTTTCGAAACTAATGATAAGAGAATACTACTTACTTTTTAATTGGTGTAAGAATTTCTATAATTTAATTTATTAATTTAGGAAATGTTTTCAAATAAATTTTCGCTTTTCTGAAATGTTGGGAATACTTGGAATTGTTTATAAAGATTCGAATAGAGGGGGAAATCTTTTTACAAAAAAAAAGAGATGATCGAGAATTACGACGTAGTTATAAACTACGATAATTCACGATACACCTATTAATAGGATGACTGATTCTGTATTTCGTTTCACTATAATAAAAGCTGCAAGGGAGCAAGCATTGTAAGAAGACTGTTTACGTCAATTTCAATAAGGATTATTAATTTAGTGAGTTATGATAATTCATTCATTAAAAAAATGTGGCAAAATAAATTCGAATTTAATACCATAGTTTTTGTCTCATTATTTTCCCGTAAAAATATTTTTTAAAAAGAAACACTAGCGGAAGCATCGGATTGAAATTCATTCCGAATCAATCCGAACTAAAAAGTTTCATTCCGATAAAATCCGAAGGAAGTTTTCAATCCGAATTAATCCGAAACCCATTCAAAAGAAATCCAATCCGAATGAATTCGCCAATGCGAAATAATTAGAACTTTCAATCCGAAATAAATCCGGACAATCCGAATTAATTCAAATCAATCCGGTCTACACGATAAAATCCAAAAAATACGGATAAATTCTGATTCATTCGGATTTAAAGGGTGGATTAATTATGATTAATTCTGATTGGCGGATTAAAGGTTCGGTTGGATTTTGAAAGCTTCAGATTCAAATTCTTTCCGAATTAATCCGTATAAATCCGAATTATTCCGGAATTTGTATCCGAACGAAAAAATTTCATTCCAATACAATCCAAAAGAAGTTTTCAATCCGAATTAATCCGAAACCCATTCAAAATAAATCCGAACTTTTAATTCGAATGAATCCGCAAATCCGAATTAATCAGAATTAATCTGAATCAACCCGAATGAATCCGAAATTCATCCGAATTTTTTGGAATAATTCGGATTGATTCAGATAGACAAGATTTATTGGATTAAAAGTCCTGATTGATGGGATTCATTGGGATTGAAAGTTTGGATACATTCGGATTGAAAGTTCGCATTAATTCTGATTA
>UCOH01012124.1:39448-49974 GCA_900474275.1 Synergus japonicus
GCGGATTAAAGGTTCGGTTGGATTTTGAAAGCTTCAGATTCAAATTCTTTCCGAATTAATCCGTATAAATCCGAATTATTCCGGAATTTGTATCCGAACGAAAAAATTTCATTCCAATACAATCCAAAAGAAGTTTTCAATCCGAATTAATCCGAAACTCATTCAAAATAAATCCCATCCGAATGAATTCGCCAATCTGAATTAATCAGAATTTTCAATCCGAATGAATTCAAATCAATCCGCTCTACACGCATCAATCCGAAAAATTCGGATAAATTCTGATTCATTCGGATTGAAAGTTCGGATTAATTATGATTAATTCTAATTTGCGGATTAAAGGTTCGGTTGGATTTTGAAAGCTTCAGATTCAAATTCTTTCCGAATTAATCCGTATAAATCCGAATTATTCCGGAATTTGTATCCGAACTAAAAAGTTTCATTCCAATACAATCCGAAAGAAGTTTTCAATCCGAATTAATCCGAAACCCATTCAAAAGAAATCTGAACCTTTAATCCGAATGAATTCGAGTGAATCCGCCAATCCGAATTAATAAAAACTAATCCGAACTTTCAATCCGGATAAATCCGGTCAATTCGGATTAATCAAAACTTTCAATCCGTATGGATTAGAAGTATTCCGGTCTATCCGAATCTATCCGAATCAATCCGAATTTATCAGAATATATCAATCTATAAAACAAGCGCTCTTAATCAAAAATCCGTTCGAAAGAAATTCGAACTTTTAGTCCGAATGGATCCGAGTGAATCCGACAATCCGAATTAATAAAAACTAATCCGAACTTTCAATCCGGATAAATCCGGTCAATTTAAATTAATCAAAACTTTCAATCTGTATGGATTAGAAGTAATCCGGTCTATCCGAATCTATCCGAGCCTTTAATCTAAATTTATCCGAGTCAATCCGAATCAATTCGGATATATATGAATATTTCCGATCTAATCCAAAGGAAGTTTTCAACTCGAATTAATACGAAATCCATTCAAAAGAAATCGAAACCTTTAATCTGAATGTATCCGAGTAAATCCGACAATCCGAACTAATAAAAATTAATCCGAACTTTAAATCCTAATAAATTCAGTCAATTCGAATGAATTGAAACTTGTAATCCGAATGAATCAGATGTAATCCAGTCTATCCGAATCAATCCGAATGATTTCGAAAAATTCGCATATATTTGGATTCATTCGGATTGACCGGATTTATTGGGATTGAAAGTGCGGATTAATTCTGATTAATTCGGATTAAAGGTTGGGATTGCTTCTGAATGGGTTTCGAATTAATTCGGATTGAAAACTTCCTTCGGTTAAGATCGGAATGAAACTGTTTGATTAGGATACAAATTCCGGAATTATTCGGATTGATTCGGTATGAATTTCAATCCGAAGCTTTTGCTAGGGAATTTTTTTCATTTTTAGTCACCTTTCTGCTTCTGTAAACTCATGGAAACCTCGAAGCGATTATATAATTAATTGTAAGGACATAAAATGAATTCAAAAAGATTTCAAGAAGTTTAAAAAGATTCCAATATATTTTTCGAAATATTTAAAAAAATTAAGTAGATTTCAAGTGATTCCAGAAGATTACAAAATATTCTTTAATGTATTTTACTTGAAGTAATTATTAGAAAAGAGTAAATGAATAAGAAAAATGAAAAATTCATCAAAGAAAATTATTAAATAATAAATAATTACAGATTAAAAATTAAAAATCCTCATAAAGATTTGAAAGAAATTTAAAAAGATTTCAAGATAAGGTAAATGCACCAGTAATCGTCACTGCTTTAGTTATCGTCAGATGGCGAAATATTTTCCATAAAATAAATATTCCTGTTGCCTCCATATGAAAAAGTATGATTTTTAGCCAGTTTAAATATCCTTTTATCGAATTAACGATTCGATTACTGAAAAAGCTGTTTTTTTAATCTGATAAAACTAAAGTGTTTGTATTATTAGAATTTTAATCGTGAATATAAATTAAATTTAATTAAATATCATATTAAGGCCATGTAAGACTTACCCGATCCCTACCTTACCGACATTTTTTTCTCTGCAACGCTATACGTCTACATTTATTGAGATATCAAATTGAAAATTTCTAAAATTGAATCTAAACCATTAAGGTACGTTTATCTGGTCCTAAATATTGACATTCATAAAAAAATTAAAAAATTTTTTTTTTTTTTTACAGAAAATTAAGACCAGATAAACGTACTTAGCATATTTTCTTTAATTTTAGAAATTTTCAATTTGATATCTTAATAAATGTAGATGTAGCGTTGTAGACAAAAAATGTCGATAAGGTAGGAATCGAGTATATCTTACATGGCTTTAAGCAAACCAAATTCTATTTTTTAAACTATACTTTGATCACTTCAATAATTTACGAAAACCAGAATCGTGTTTGAGGCTATTTAAGGCTGTTTAAATCTTCATCTGCACCTACATTTTTATTAAAACAAAAAAAAAATGATTTTTTATAATATATTTCCTTCAATGTTATAAATTTTCAACTCGATATCTCAATAAATGCGGTAAAAAATGCCGGTAAGGTAGGGATTGAATCCCTGATACATTGTCTTAAGGGTGTTGGAACTTTGACCTTAACACTTGGGTCCAACGCCCTTAAGGCCATTAAAGACTTACACGTTCTCTACCTTACCGACATTTTTTCTCTGAAACGCTACGTCTACATTTGTTGAGATATCAAATTGATAATTTCTAAAATTAAAGAGAAAGCATTAAAGTACGTTTATCTGGTCCTATATAATGACATTTATAGAAACAAATTTTTTATTTTTGTTTATTTTTACAAAAATATAAGATCAGATAAACGTACTTTAGCATATGTTCTTTAATTTTAGAAATTTTCAATTCGATATCTTAATAAATGTAGATGTAGCGTTGTAGACAAAAAATGTCGATAAGGTAGGAATCGAGTATGTCTCACATGGCCTTAATGAAACGAAATTATATTTTTTAAACTATACTTGGATCACGACAATCAGAATCGTGTTTAAGGCCATATAAGACTTATCCGATTCCTACCTTGCCGACATTTTTTCTCTGAACGTTACGTCTACATTTATTGAGATATCAAATTGAAAATTTCTGAAATTGAAGCTAAAGCATTAAGGTTCGTTTATCTGGTCCTCAATATTGACATTTATGAAACAAATTTTGTATTTTTTTATTTTTACAACAATTTAAGGGCATGTAATACTTACCCGATCCCTACCTTACCGACATTTTTGTGTGTGCAATGTTACGTCTACATTTCTTGAGATATCAAATTGAAAATTTCTAAAATTGATCCTAAATCATTAAGGTAAGTTTATCTGGTCCTAAATATTGATATTTTATAAAAAAAAAAATTTTCAACAAATTTTTTTTATTTGTACAAAAATTGAAGACCAGATAAACATTCTTTAGCAAATTTTCTTTAATTTTAGAAATTTTCAATTCAATATCTTAATAATTGTAGACGTAGCGTTGCAGAGAAAAAAATGTCGGTAAGGTAGGGATCGGGTAAGTCTTAAATAGCCTTAACATGATATTATATTTGAAGAATTTTAAATCTTTCATTTTGCTGAAGGTGACGATTACTGTTGTATTTACCTTATTTTCAAAGATAAAAAAAAACTTGTTCAATTAAACTAAATCACTTTTCTTCTTTCTGCTCCACACATTTTGAATTCCATGAAAAAATGTCTTCCTCTCCAAACTTTCTTGTATCTCCTCCAAAGTCTTTCCCTTCGACTCAGGGGCCATAAAATAAACTCCAATTGTTCCCAAAGCACAGCAGGTCGCAAAAATCCAGAAAACCCAATCGATTCCCGAATAATCGACCATTGTCTGGAACTCTAACACGGATATAAATCCAAATCCTATATACAAACATTTAACAACAGTCACTCCCACACTTTTAACATCATTCGTGAATAATTCTCCTTGATAAATATAGAAAATATTGCTGGGTCCTGTACTGATTAAAACATCATACACTGAAATCCAAAAAATTGGTAACCAACCCAGACAAGAAACATCCACATCATTTTTGGACAAGCAAAAATAAATGCCCACAATTGCCAGGGAAAGTGAACACGTCAGTCCGGAAAATAATAAAAGGGTTTTTCTCTTTACTCTCTCAACTATCAAAGTGCTCACCAAACAAGCAAATACATTCATAAATGATAACAAAACCATGGCTTTCTTTGGATTCATCACAGCTCCTTTGTAATCGAGTATTTTTTGTCCATAACTTCCCAAAGCTGCTTGTCCCGAAAAAGTATTGATTAATCCAGTGAAAATCACAATTACCAAGGTTTTCCGATTTTTCAGATCTGCAATCAACTTCCAGAGATTCGACTCCTTGGGATTAAAAAAACCTAGTTTTAAGTCCAGCTCCGAAGACTTCGTTTCTGGAATGCTGAGTTTTAATTTTGACTTTTCTTTCGCAGTTAAACTCGATTCTTCAATGTCCTCTTCTTCCAATCCCAAAGGATTCATTTTTTTCATTTCTTCCCCCTCGAGTCTTTCATTTATTTCGCGAAAATAGGACGAGTCAGGCATAAATAAAAATAGCACGAAAAAGGTGATGGGAAGCATGAGGAGAATAAAATTCATTTGTTTGTAGGTGAAAAAGGCTCCCAAAACCATTGTGAGGAGAATTCCGATTCCCATGGAAAGTCGGATGAGGACTAGGAAAATTCCTCGGTTATTTTTGTTGCCAATTTCTGAGATGTAAACTGTCATGGCGCAAAGGCCGCCGCCGTATCCGGTTCCGCCGATGACCCTGGCAATGTAGAGAGTAGTGTGGCTGTTGGCGAGGATTATTAGGATCCAGGAGATAATTTGTGGAAAGGAGAATAATATTAGAGTCCATTTTCGACCAATACGATCGACGAATAAAGGATTTAGGAAAAAGCCGATTAGGAATCCTATTGAGTAGAGAGATGCTATCCAGGAACTTTGATTCTTGGTGATGAGTATTTCGGATCTTTCACTTTCTAAGTGAGGAATCGCTGGAGATGACCAGGACAAGATGGCTCCATATCCAACTACTGTTATTGAACCTGTGATGAGAAATTTAGTTATTAGTTTCATATTTAATATTTAAATGATTTTTTTAAAGAAGAAATTTCGATAGGGGTCTAGTGGGGGTCTCACTAGTTTTGCCTCTTTTTAGTCGGACCCTGAATGGGAAAACTAATCGGGCCCTGATTGGGAAAACTAGTCGGGCCCTAATGAGGAAAACTAGTTTGGGCCCTGATGGGGAAAACTAGTCGGGGCCCTGAATAGATCGTGACGCTTTTGTCAGTTAGGCCCCGACTAGATGTTCTAGTAGGGCCCTGCTGTGGCCCTAATCAAGCCCCCGCGATATATATTTTTAATTATAAACGTGAAAGATTTGGAAAGTAGATTTGAAGTAGAAATGCTCAAAATTTGTAAGGAATTTCCCACTAGCGCCTTAGTTTTTTCTAGACTAGAACTTCTAGTCTGGGCCAAGATAGAAAACTGGCCAGGGCCTTGTCAGTTTATCGAAAAAATACACTAGTAAATATCCCATCTAGGAAAACTGGTCAATACAAAATCAGGATTAAAATAATATTCTCCGGAATTATTATTCATAATATTTGATTATTAAACTGTTTAATTTTCTGAAAACGAAAGTCCTATTATAAAAAAGAGGGATTAATTATATAGAAATGATACCTAAGTGATTTTATGGAATTTTTAAAGATTTTCAAAATAGGCGAGAGTTTCAAGATTTTAGAAACTTAAATTTTTTTAAGCATTTGAAGGGATTTCAAATGATATTAAAGAATTTTAAAGGATTTTTAAAAGATTTGAAGTGATTTTAAGGAATTTAAGGAGATTTCAAGAAATTTTAAGTGATTCTTGGAAATTTAAAAGGATGACCAAAGAATGTAAAGATTTTTTAGGATTTTAAATTAATTTACGCCTTTTTACAATTTTTTCAAAGGATTTTTAATGATATTGAAAATTTTTAAAGAATTAAAAAAAATCTTCCAAGAATTTAAGGATTTTCAGGAATTTTCACAAGATTTTAAGTGACTTTATAGGGAATTTTTAAATATATTTCAGAAGATTAAAAATATTTTTTAATTTTTTGAGGGATTTGTGATGAAGGTAAAAAATATCAAAGGATTTTAAAAGAATTTGAAAAAATTCCAGAATTATTAAAACACGGCTAAGGATTTCTAAATATTTCAAGTGATTTTAAAGAATTTAAGGAGATTTCAAGGAATTTCAAGTGATTCTAGGGAATTTAAAAGGATTTTAAGATATTTCCCAAGATTTCAAAGATATCAAGATTTCCTAAAGGATTTTAAAAGATTTTATGTCGTTTTATAGGAATTTTTAAAGCGATTTCAGGAGATTTCAAGTGATTTTAAAAAGTTTTCAAGGAGTTCCTAAAAAAGAATATAATATTTACAGGACTTTTAATTATTTAAAAAATATTTGTAAATATTATATGGGATTTTTAATGAAGTTAAAAAATTTTAAAGGATTAAAAAAAAACAAAAAAACAAAAATTAAAGAATTTTCAAGGAATTCCAGAGTTATTAAAATATGTCAAAGGATTTCTAAAATTTCCAATTGATTTTAAGGTTTTTAAATGATATTAAATTATTTAAATGATTTAAATGATATTTTTAAAGGATTTCAAGTGATTTTAAAAGAAATTGAGATTTCAAGAAATTTTAAGTGATTTTAGGGAATTTAAAAGGATTTTAAGTTATTTCCCAAGATTTCAAAGATATTAAGATTTTGTAAAGGATTTCAAGAGATTTTATGTAGTTTTATTCCGAAAAAAAAAAACATAAAACTTTCAGGACTTTCAATTATTTAAAAATATTTGTAAATATTCTAAGGGATTTTTAATGAAGTTAAAAAATGTCAAAGGATTTTAAAAGAATATGAAAAAATTAATGAATTTTCAAGAAATTCCAGAATTATTAAAACACGGCTAAGGATTTCTAAAGATTTTAAGTGATTTTAAGGAATTTAAGGAGATTTCAAGAAATTTTAAGTTTTTCTAGAGAATTTAAGAGGATTTCACGGAATTTCAAGTGATTCTAGGGAATTTAAAAGGATTTTAAGATATTTCCTAAGATTTCAAAGATATCAAGATTTCCTAAAGGATTTTAAAAGATCTTATGTGGTTTTATGGGAATTTTAAAAGCGATTTCAGGAGATTTCAAGTGATTAAAAAAAATTTTTAAGGAGTTCCTAAAAAAGAATATAATATTTACAGGACTTTTAATTATTTAAAAAATATTTGTAAATATTATATGGGATTTTTAATGAAGTTAAAAAATATTTAAAGGATTAAAAAAAAACAAAAAAGAAATTAAAGAATTTTCAAGGAATTTCAGAGGGTTTCAAGAAATTTCAAGTGATTCTAGGGAATTAAAAAGGATTTTAAGATATTTCCGGAGCTTTCAGAGAACCCAAGATATTGAAAATTCTAGGATAATTATTAAAATATTATTATTAAAGGACAATTAGTAAAGGACAATTTAAATTGTCAAAGTATTTCTAAAGATTTCATTCAAAAAATTTCAAAATCTTGAAGTAATTTGTGTAAATAAAAAATTGTGTTTGTATTCTGTAAATTTTGTTAAACCTCTTGAAATTTACTGAGATTACTATAAAAACTCTTTTAGTGTTTTTGAAATCCCTTTAAATTTCCAGATATTAAAAATTATGAAAATAATAATCATCATAAGATACAGTTTAATAATAATTTTTCATGAAAACCTGTTTAAAGTTCCCCGAAAAATATATTTTCCATATTTGTCAACAATATAAAAAAAATTATGAAATTTTCCATTATATTAATATATCTATCTTTTATTATTTCAACAAATTCGTATTAATGAGATATAATTACTGGTTTATCATTGCCCCATAAATTGCCAATAATATTAAAATATTTTTTTATCGAAAATAGAAATTTCGACCATTAAATTTATTTATAATATTTTTGCGAAGAATAAAACAATTTTTACGACTTACCTGTGAGAGTTGCAGAATATTGTAATAAAGTATGCGAATATCCTTTGCCAGTCATTTTTTCGTCTTCCCTTTTTGTTAATAAAAACAATCACAGCAGGAAAATTCAATTCAATCACAGATTGAAAATACTTGACTTTATTATTGTTTTTTTTTTTTCTTTTCTTATCTAAAGTTTAGATATTAATTTTTCATATCGAGTTCACATGACTGATATTTCGAAATTAATCTAATGCACTTAAAAGTAGTGAAGTAGTTTAATTAATAAAATAAACCTGAAGCACTTAAAGTAGAAAACACTCTTTTCTTGTGGACGATCCACTTTAGACTCAACATCTTTATCTTTTACTGATATCCATTTTTATTTTATCTACTATTATCGGTAAATACTTATACTATATGAATGACAAAAGAAACTTAAAAGCTACCAAATCCTGAAGACTCATTGATAGAAAAGATAAGTGCTGTACATATTATCTCTCAGACGAAAGCCTTGAAATATGAAAGTTCTCTCAAATGTTTTCTTTAATGATAAAAGTTCATACAAATGGTTATAATATTTAAATCTAATATTTATTTGCATATTAATATTTACTTGTATGTTAATAACATATTTCAATCGTTTAAAGAATATTCCATCCTTTAATACAAGTAAAATATTTCAAGAAATTTCAAAGGTTTCAAAACTTTTTAGAATTTCTAGGAACCTCTTCAAAGTCGCCAAAAAATGGTTGAAATGTCGAAAAATTCTTAAAAAGCTCTTAAAATTCCTCAAAAATTGAAAATATTTAAAATCTCTTAAAATCCTTTAGAATTTTTAAGAATCTCTTAAATTACATTCGTCTAATCACTTCATGTCAGCAACTTGAAAATATTTCATGACTTGCATTTTGCATAGAATCTAAAGGAAAGTATTATCAATAATTTTCACCAGTAGCTCTGCAATTTCCTACCTAATGTGTAAACACAATCTTAAATATTGTTTACATTTCGTTACTAACTTCCATATATCTTTTGTCTGGTCTCTTATCTCTTATTACACATCAATAAAAAATGCACTGTCTATAAATCTTAAGAGTACGATTTCAAATATGAAAATTATACCTATAAATTATGTTTATTATAAGGATATTTCATATAAATACAAAATATTTAATTACTAAATATAATTAAATAATAACAATAATTATATCACAATATAAAATTTTTACAACTAACAATTATGATATTAATTTCTCGGTTTTGTATGCCTTTTGATCGTAGAAAAAATAATATTGAGATGTTTTAATTCTTGGAATATAAAATCTTGTAATTCTTTATCTAATTTCAGGAATCTATGTAAGTTTCATAAAATTCCTTAAAATGCCTTTATTGTCCTTCGAAATTTGGTGAAATTCCTTTAAATTTCGTAAATTTTTGATATTTCTTAAAATTATACAAATTCCCATGAAATCTGATTAAATCTCCATAAAAAATTCCTGGAAAGCCAAAGAAATTTCGTAAAATCTCTTGAATTCCATTAAAAAGTTCTTAAAATTACTAAAATGTAAAGTATCGTAAAATCCCTTTAAAATCATTTAAAATCCCATGAAATCTTATGAAATCCCTTGAAATTCTGGACAATTCACTGAAACCTCGGAAAATACATTAAAAGTCCTCAAAATAAGTCAATATCCCATTAAATATCTTACAAGTATTTAAAATTCCATGAAATTCCGTAGAATTCCTTGAATTCTTTGAAAGACTTTAAAATTACTTAAAACCCCATACAATATCTCAAAATGACTTGAAAATCCTTAAAAATATGGTGAAATTCCTTTCACTTTCATAAAATCATTTGATATTCCTTGATATTCTTTTATGTTCTATAAAATTCCTTAAAATTCCACAACCAATTGCTGTACCTCTTAAAATTACACAAAATTCCATGAAATTTTGTTAAGGTATTGAAAATTCTTGAAAATCCAATATAAACTCATCAAATTCTATAAAATTTCTGGAAATAAATATCCATAAATGTTAAAATCCGATAAAATCTTTGATATTCTTTTATGTTCCATAAAATTACATAAAATTCCACAACCTATCGCTGCAACCCTTAAAATTAATAAAAATCCTATGAAATTCCTTTAAATATCGCAAAATCGATTGATATTTCTTAAAATTACTCAAAATCCCATAAAGTCTAATTATACTTCTTAAAATTACACAAAATTCCATGAAATTTCGTTAAAGTATTGAAAATTCTTGAAAATCTAATATAATCTCACCAAATCCTTTAAAATTTCTAGAAACAAATGTCCATAAATGTCAAAATTCCATAAAAGATGTGATATTCCTTGTTGTTCCATAAAATTCCTTAAAATTCCACGACTTATCGTTATAGCTCTTAAAACTACTTAAAATCCTATGAAATTTTATGAAATTCCACTAAATTTTGCAAAATCAATTGATATTTCTCAAAA
>UCOH01012125.1:5475-20611 GCA_900474275.1 Synergus japonicus
TAATAATAATATAATAATAATAATAATATAATAATAATAATAATAATAATAATAATAATAATAATAATAGTAATAATGATAATATATTAAAAGACAAGGAAATTTCAGAATTTTCCAAAACAAGCGATTTTTGGAGTAGGCGTATCATTTAATGTTTATTCTATAATATTATTATTATACTTGAGGAAAAGATGTAGAGAATTAATATATTGAAAACTTTGCAGCGTTTGAAATTTGAATTCGCCAATTCAATTTTTTTCTCAAATATTTAATAAAAATTACATTAATGTATAATAAGTATATAATAACCAAAATTAATTCTTTATAGTTTTTGCATATGTGTATATTTTACATTATTCCTATATAATAAGAATATAAATACAAAATAATAATAAATAATTAATAAAATTAATATAAAAATTTATTTTATTCATTATTATTATCTATCATTATCTAAACCGAGCTATAATATAATGAATATAATAAATTTCGTAGAGAATTATTAACTTTCAACTTAAACAATATTTTTAAATAACTTATTTTTCCAATCAAAAGATAAATTATTAATCCAGGAAAATTATTTCCATGAAATTTGTGTTAGTCACTCAGTCGGTCAATGTCGGTTTCGTCCTTTACGACTGTTTCTGTTGCGTGGCTGTGCCTGTTCTGTTGCGTTACTAAACTCAAAACTAAAACGGACGAAACACTAAAGAATTTTCTTGATAGACAGTCGATAATTATCTAAAAACTCGATAAAATTCGTTGAATTTCTATTTTATAATGAAAATGTCTTGAAATTTTCTATTTTTGAACGTGATAGCTTTTAGAATTTTGCTAAATAGAAAAACTGTTCGAATCTGAATTATTAATCCTAAATCAATTGCGAAGACAGACAAAATAAACTCCGAAGTCCAGGAAAAATATTTCTACGTTGTTTGCAGACGGTAAATTTTTTTACAGTTAAGTTTTTGAAACAAATAAAAATAACACTGTATTTTATACTTTGTCTACTCTATAAAATGGCAACAAACCGAAATAATAGATCCACAGACTTTTATAATATGTTGGTAAATCAGTAAAAGAATCAACGATGTCCGAATGAGTTTTTAAGGCGATAATTACTGGGAAGTAAAATTTTAAGTAATTTGAGAGATTTTTTGGCATTTTACGAAATATCACGAGTTTTTAAGTTATTTTAAGAGATTTCATGGAATCTTGAATAATGTTAACGAATTTAAAAGGGTTTTACAAAATTTTTGGAGATTTTATGAGTTTTGTAAAGTTTGTTAAAATTTCATAAGATTCCTAAGATTTCATGGCGATTTTAAGTAATTTAAGATTAAGTAAATTTAAAGATATTTAGTTCCAGAAATTTTAAAGGATAAGATAAGATTATATTGGATTTTAAAGAATTTAAAAGAATTATGAGTAATTTTAAGGGATATAATGAGACTTTATTGGATTTTGAGTAATTCTAAGTAATTTGAAGAAATATCAAAGAATAAGTAATTTATTTACTTTATTTATTTAATAATATGTAATTTCATGGTATTTCAAGGAATTTTATGAAATTTTAACGAATTTTACGAAATTGCATGAACTTTTAAATAATTTTCAGAGATTTAACGATATTTCATAGGATATTAAGTTATTTCAATAACTTATAAGGAATTTATGAGATTTTATTAGATTTTCAGGAATTTCATAAGATTTAATGGTATTTTAAGTAATTTTATGGGATTTAATGATATTTTTCAAGATTCTAAGTATTATTAAATGACTATTAAGTAAATTTAAAGATATTTAGTTCAAAAAATTTTAAAGGATAATGTAAGATTATATTGGATTTTCAAGAATTTCAAGGCATTTAAATTCCTTGGAATTCTTAAGATTTTATAGGATTTTATGTAATTTTTAGCGACCTTAAGATAATTTATGATATAGTATGTAATTTAAAGGAAATTTATTTCCAGTAAAGGATTTGCTGAGATTATATTGGATTTTCAAGAATTGAAAAGAATTTTGAGTAATTTTAAGGAATATAATGAGACTTTATGGGGTTTTGAGTTTCGCTGAAAAAATTGTCTAAAAATAACTAAAACAAACATTTTTTTCTTAAATATAAATTGTATTTAAAAACTATATTTACAACGATATTTGTACAAATAATTATTATCTATTCTTATTTCTAAACATTAAACATTAATTATGATTTGAGCAAAAAAAAGATTCTGCATTTTCTTTATTTGCATTAAAAAATGCAAGAGAATCTGCAGAATGGGGCTGTTCCTTTGGCGGTGTATCAGGAACAATTGCCTCCACTTTGTTTTCTTTTGCTTTTTTCATTTTGTTTATCAGTAGCTCGACTTCCCTGTTTCGTTTCTCCTTGAAGGCCTTCCACTCGTCTTCATAAGGAATGGGTTCCTGCAATAAAAAATAGAAATTATTATTTTATTATGATTATTTTAATATTAATATTTTTTTATCAATACTAGGTTTCATTAATTTAAATAAACTTTACAAATTTTCTGCCCTTATGCAAATTGAAGATTGTAAAAAGCTTTGTATAAAAAAAAATATATCTTACATTTTGTACAGTCGGCGTGGATTTTACTGCTCCAATTTCCGCAAGAGCATTCTTCAAATCTCCCCATTTCGATAGGTTCACCGCAGTGTTGGTTTCTTTCTGGTACGGGTTGTACCTGCGTTGCTTGCTCACAGCCTGGCGGTGTACGGACACTTTCATTTTATAAGTTTCCTGTAAGAAAAAATAAAAATCATTAATAATCTATTTTGTGACTATTCCTTTGTTCAATATTAATTTTGCCCTAGCGAAAGCTTCGTATTGAAATTAATTCCGAATCAATCGGGAATTTTCCGAATCATTCCGAAATCTGCACTTGAACCAACAGTTTTATTCCGATTTAATTCAAAACAAGTTTTAATTAAAACTAGATTTAAATTTAGTTTTTAAAACTAAATTTTAATTTGATTTTAATTTAAAATAAATTTAAATTCGGATTTAAATCCGAATTATAATCGATTTGAAAACTTCCTTCGGATTAGATGGGAATGAAACTAGGGATGTCCACTATTATTTTATACAAAAAGTAGAAATTGTAAAAAGAACCGATTTCAATATTTTTTTTTTAAATGTTCAGCATAAAATTTTTAAGAGGAGGAGAAGGGGGTGGAATTTCTTGGTTTTGTGATATTTCAGATATTTTTGACTCTATGAATAGCAATACAAAAATTTTTGGACACCATAGTTTCGATAGATTTTTTCACGCCCTTTCGATTGGCTGTAAGTATTTTTTTTAAATAAGTATTTGACTGTCAAAAGGACCGGTTTTTTCAAAATTTAATATTTTCATTTTACTTAAAAAATACTTGGATTCGATATTTTCTCGCTCTGTACGCATAATTCTAGTTAAAAATAGATTAATTTTACCGAAGGAAAAAATTCCAAATTCAATATTTGTTAAGTAAAATAAAGGAAATATATTGTAATATAATATAAATAAGTAATATTATAATATTATTAATATTATTATTTAATATACAAGAACGAACGCGCGCTCCGCGCACGCATTTATCTTCTTTTTAAATATTATATAATTTATTATATTTTATATAATCTCTAATCTCTTAAAATTCTTAAACTTCGTGAAAATCTTTAAAAATTCGAAGAAACCTTTGACAACTTGTAAAATCGCTTAAAATTCGTGAACATCTCTTAAAATTTTCAGAAACTTTTTGAGATTCTTTTAAATTCAACAATAAGAATTCAAATGTCTTTTGTATCCTTTAAAATCTATTGAAAGTATTAGAAACATTTTCAAATTCCATGAAATCTTTAAAAATATTACGAAATCCTAGAAACCTTTTTAAATTCCATGACAAACTTTAAACTCTCTTAAAATTCCCAGAAAAATTCTTGAAATTTTACGGTAACATTCAAAATCTCTTTATATCTTTTATATCCCGTAAAAATATTACATAGAAATCTTATTAAATTTCATGAAATCCTTTAAAATTCTCACAGAATCATTAAATAGAAAAAATCTCTTGAAATCACTTGAAATTATTAGAAATCTCATAAAATCCCTTAAAATTTCAGATTAATATTTCAAATTTTTTAAAACCTCATAAAACTCTTACAAAGCTGTTAAAACCCCTAAAATTTCACGAAATATCCTAAAATTCCATACAATTCCACAAATTCGTTTTAACATCCTAAAAATTTCTTGAATTTCGTAAAGTCATTTAAAAATCGTTAAAAATGCACAAAAAAACCTTCAAAATCATTAATCTCTTGAAATCCATGTTAAAATTAGAGAAAATCTCTAAAAATTTCTACAAAACTATGGAAATTCCTCACCTCTTAAAATTACTTAAAATCATTAATGATTTCATCAAATTCCATGAAATCCTTAAAAATATTACGAAATCTTTTATAAATTAGAAATATTTTTTTGAAAATCCTAAAAATCTTGTGAAATTCCTGAATAAAATCCCCTATACAGTTTTAAATTCCTTATTTAAATCTCAGAAAATACATATTTTAAAAGTCATAAAAGTACCTTCAAGTCCGATTGAAATCTGATCAAAGTCGAGAAAAATTCTAAAAATTCCTAGAAACTTCTTGAAATTCTTTAAAATTCTACCATAGCATTTAAAATCCCATTATTTTCCATGAAATCTTTAAAAATTCCATAAAATTCTCTTAAAATTCCTAGATTTTCAATATACCTATTTTGAGTTTAGACTCGTGACACAATGATTATTAACGAAACCAAATTCAAAATTTCAAATTCAATTCACGCGGAATTTACGATGCGGCAAATATTGATTGTCGAAAATTACTATCGATATTTACACGACGAATTAGGAGTGCGGAATAGGCGTTACGATATTTCGACTTCGACTCAATCATCTTTTTAGAATAGATTATATTATACACAGGGTGAGTTTTTTAATTTGAGACATCGAAATTTCTAAAAAAAAAAAACACGCATCCTACTCACCCTGTGTATAATATAATATATTGTATAATATTATATTATATATAGTACCGTCAGAAATTGTTCGTACGCCTGTTTTTTAGCAGTTGGTTAAAGTTCTCTAATTTTGATAATAACTACTTGAAATATTTTCCCTAAATTGGTACGTGAATAAAAAGAAAGTAACAAATTAATATTTTCATTTATTTTACTACATTTGATTAAAATATGATATATTTTGATTTTTAAAAAATTCTTGTAAATAACTATGGATATTTAAATTTTTACGAGATTTTCTGTATAAGTGTGAGCCTATGCAGGAGCTAGGAAAATAATTTCAAAAATATATAAATAGAATACAGAAGGACTATGAAAATTTATCTTTAAAATGAGACCAAGGGCTCTTAAATATTATAAATATTTCCGGAGTTATTAAAATTCTTGAAAACATCGAAATTTGAGGTTTTTTGACAATATCTTTTTATAAAAGACAGAGAATTTCTGACGGTACTGTAATAATATTAATAATATTATGGAAGAAACCACCTCAGCTATCTTTTAAGAAGAAAAAAAAAGCAAAAAAACTGGTCCTTTTGAGATAAAATGTCAAATTTAGTTTTAAGTTTCACTTTGGATAGTCAAATACTTATTTTAAAAAAACGCTTACGGCCAATCGAAAGGGCGTGAAAAAATCTATCGAAACTATGGTGTACAAAAATTTTTGTATTGCTATTCAAAGAGTCAAAAATATCCGAAATATCACAAAACCAAAAAATTCCATCCCCTCTTCTTCAGTAAATATTTGCTCAATGAGGAAATTTTTTTTTCATAAACTGTCATCCAATAGGACTACAATTTGCCAAAGTTTGAGTTCGATCAGACAAAGATAGATTCTAAAGTGGGTACACTTGACATGAAATCCCCCATAAACAAATATAGTGACAAAATAGGGCGTTTCATTGTGGAAAAAAATGGGATTTTCTTCAATTATTATAATAATTAATAGGAGTGACATTTATTGCGATGACTAACCAACGAAATTAAGTAATAAATAATTTACTAATTTAAGTAATTAAATATTTATTAATAAACAATAAAAAACCGCATATTGTCACCGATGGTGACAAAAATTGTTAATAACAATTACGCAAGTTATTATCTAGTGCTCCACAACAAGTGAAAATGATCAAATTTAGTTTTTTTAATTGTTTATAACAATCTTGTAAATTATTTATTACTTAATTTCGTTGTTTAGCATTCTCAATAAATGTCACTCCATTTAATTGTTATAATAATTGAAGAAAAGCACATTTTTTCCAACAATGAAACGGCCGATTGGTGGAATTGTTTAATTAGATTATCGATTAATGTTTCTTATTTATTATTAGATGTGTGCCTCCTCCCGTATGAAATATTTAATTTAAAAATATTGATAAAGTTGACAAAGAACGAAAGTAGAATGAATGTAATTATAGTTTTAAAATTTTCTAATCTACAAATGAAGGGCTTGTATAAATTTTAAGTTTTTCAAATAAAAAGAAAACGACGTTGAATTAAAGCTGTTGATGAATCCAATTTTCATACTTTACAAATAAATAAATGAGAAAATAGAATTTTGGAGTTGGAACTTGAGGGTGATAAATTTAAAGTTGCAATTTACAGAATGTATAAGAAATGAAGATGAAAATATTTGAAAATAAGTACAACAAATTACAATTTTTTTAAATTATCAAAGTAAATAAAGCTTTTTTAAAAACTTACCATTTTATTTTATTTTTCTTTCCAAGGAACTTAAACGGCTTCAACGTTTTTCAGAATTCTGTCTGATGAGAACAAGTGACGCTGCAGACTGATGCTTGCTAAAATCCTGAAATATACTATAACTTGGTGAAGATAAACTTATTGCACCGAAGGATTTGGACGAACTGATGCTTAATGCTAATGAAGACCTCAGAGTTTAGACCATGCCTCTGACCCTTTCGAGGACCCTCCCGACTCCCGTACGTCTCGACCAATCGACGTTGACCAGAACTTATTTGCACCCAGAAGCAGAGGCAAATACAATTGCAATAAGAAATCTGACGAAGTCATCAAAGTATCGAGGCAGGTATAGAAAGTTAATAAAGGCTTTGGGTCTATTTATTTGGGTCTTTGGATCTACTCCAGTAACTAGCCTCAAATTTATGCCCTTTGCAAGGGAAGCGTAAATTAAGCTTACCTCTTATCCTTCTAATTCCAGCAGGCGTCTTTTATCTATAATATGTCAAAGTATGGAACTTTTACCATAAGAATTTTTAAAATTGTGAAATAAGTTTACCCACGTCACATAAAATTTGAGGAAAACCTTCGAAATTCCTTAAGATTTTATGAAACTTCATAAAATTAGTTTAAGCCAAGTGAAAACCCTTAAATCTCTAAAAATTCCAAGAAACGTCTTGAAGTTTCTCAACATTTAAAATTATTAGAAATCTCAGGAAGTTTCATACAAAATCTTTTGCAAATTCCCTAGAGCGAATTAAAGGATATAAGAGTGAAACATATTAATACAAAAAAAAATAGAAAGTATAGGAGACGTATATAGTAGACAAGGAATATGATAAGATAGCAAAATGACTAATGAGATAAATAAGATAGAAAAAGTAAGAAGATTGAAAATGAAAAAAATAATGTTGGATATAAACAAGGTATATATTGAGATAGAGTTCTTTTGTATAAATGATATTGTCAATTTAAATAGAAATTGTCTCTATTTAAATAAAAAAAAATAAAGTGATACCTTAAATGCTGCAGCCAAGTTCATCTAAAGATTCAGTTATTTTATTTTACTCAACTAATATTAAATTTGGAATTCTTTTCCTGTGTAGAATTAATCAATTTTTAACTAGAATTATGCGTACAGAGGGATAAAATATCTAATTCAAATTGTTATTTTATACAAAAAGTAAAAATTGTAAAAAAAACCTCGGGTTATCTAAATTTTCTTATATAAGTAACACATGAGTAAAATGTTTATCTGGTTCTAAATATTTATATTTAAAAAAAAATTATTTTGAAATTTTTTTTATTGTAATAAAAATTGAGTAAACGTAATTTATTTGTTTATTCATATTAATTAATTAAAAACATAATTTTATGAACTTTAATTCTATTTCTACCCTTCATAATCGCCTACAGGTCGTATTTCTTAACCGATTTGAATATTTTTTTTTTAAATGTTCAGCATAAAACTTTTAAGAGAATTGTGGATTTCGATTTTTGAATTTTTTTTACAGAGCAACAATATATAAGGGGGATTTCATGTCAAGTGTACCCACTTTAAAATCTGTCTTTATCTGATCGAACTCAAACTTTGGCAAATTGTAGTCCCATTGGATGCCCTTTGCAAGGGATCAAGCGTAAATTAAGCTTACCTCTTATTTCATTTACGTTCTTTTTCAATATTATATAATTTATTATGTTTTATTTCTCTAATCTTTTAAAATTTATGTTAAACTTCGTGAAAAACTCTGAAAATTCCAAAAAACCTTTGAAAACCTGTGAAATCGCTTATAAAATTCATGAAAATCTCTTAAAATGTTCAGAAACTTCTTAAGATTCTTTTAAATTCAATGATAACAATTCGAATCTCTTTTATATTCCTTAAAAATATTACATAGAAATCTTATAAAATTCCATAAAATCCTTTAAAACTCTCACAAAATCACTTAAATATAAGAAAAATCTCTCAAAATTACTTAAAATTATTAGATATCTTATCAAATTCAATGAAATCCTTTAAAACTTCACAAAATATTTTAAAAATCAGAAAAATCTCTTAAAACCCTTTAACATTAATAGAAATATCGAAAAATTACATAAATCCCTCGCAGTTTTTAGAAATCTTTAAAATAAAAATGTTTTAATTTAAATTTAAATTGTTAATTCCTTCAAACCCCTGAAAACTCCTTCAAATCGTTTTAAATTCCTCAGCATTTCACAGAAACTTTTTAAATCGCTAAAATTCGTCGAAATCTTTTAAAATTTCTTAAAATTTTATAAATTCCATTAAAATTTCACTAAATATCCTGAAATCTCTTAAAATTCTATGAAAATTTTCAAAATCATAAATCTTTTGAAATCCACGTTAAAATCTATGAAAATCTTTAAAAATTTCTAGAAACCTCTTTAAATTCTTTCACATTTAGAATCCCTTAAAATTATTATCAAATTCCATGAAATGCTCTAAAATTTCACAAAATTTCTTAAAAATCAGAAAAATCTGTTGAAATACTTTTATGTAAATCATTAGAAATCTCATAAAACTCCATCAAATCCATAAAAAGTCCACAATCTCTTTTCAAAATCAAAAAATTTCTTGAAAACCCTTAAAATTTGACGAAAGCCTTCGGAATCTTTGTAAATTCTACAAAATCTTTTAAAATTCATAAAAAAGCTTTTGTAACTCCTCAATAAAATTCTCTATAAAGTTTTAAATTCCTTATTTAAATCCCACAAAATACATATTTTAAAAGTAATAAAATTACCTTGAAGTCTGATTGAAATCCGATCAAAGTCGTGAAAAATTATAAAAGTTTCCGGAAACTTCTTGAAATCTTTTAAAATTCAACGATAACATTTAAAATCCCATTATTTCCCATGAAATCTTATAAAATCCATAAAAATCCCTTAAAATTCCTAGATTTTCAATGTATTTCGAGTTTAAACTCGTGACAAAGTGATTATTAACAAAACCAAATTCAAAATTTCAAATTCAATCATGCGGAATTTACGATTCGGCAAATATCGATTGTCGAAAATCACTATCGATACTTACACGACGAATCAGGAGTGCGGAATAGGCGTTACGATATTTCGACTTCAACTCAATCATCTTTTTATAATAGAATATGTCAAAGTATTGAAATTTTACCATAAGAAAAAATTTCAAGAACTTTCTGAGAATTTTAAAAGATTTTCACGAATTTTAAGAGATTTTAAAGGATCTTAAATCATGTGAAGTTTCGAGGAATTTTAATAAATTTGAAAAGATTTCAGAGAATTGTAAATGACTTTAAAGAATTTTAAATGTTATGCTAAAATTTCCAGAAATTTTAAAGGAATTCAAGAGATTTGTTGTAAGTTCTAATAATTTGATGGGATTTTTTGTTTATTAAAAGATTTTATAGAACTTTAAGGATTCCAACGAGATTTCTAATAATAATTTTAATATTATAGATTTTAAAAGACGTAAAGGGACTTTAAATGTTATCGTGGAATTTAAAGAATTTTAAGAAGTTTTTGGGAACGTTTAGAGGTTTTCACGAATTCTAAAAGATTTCAATAAACTGTTTCTTTCATTTTGAGACAAAGATTTAACTGAGATTTTTATAAGTTTTAAAATATTTTATGAGGATGAAAGAATTTTAAAGTTTGTTAGATAATTTTATTGAGGGATTTCAAAAGAATTTCTATACATACATGATTTTTAAAAGATTTTCGAAGAATTTTTAAGGATTTCATGAAATTTTGTAAAACTAAGGATTTTAAGAGATTTTAAATGTTAAGAAATTCCAAGAGGATTTTAGGAATTTTTAGTTAAGAGATTCTTTCGAATGGGTTTGAAGACATTTATGATTTTAATGGTTTTTGTTGATTTTTAAGGGATTTCAATAGGTTTCTGGGAGTTGAAACAACAATTTATGCGAGATTTTATAGAGACATTTCGTTATAGAATTGACCTTTTTTAGAGAAAAATTTCCAAAGCTTCCTAGAAATTTTAGTGGATTTTGTATTATTAATTAGCTATTTGTATCACAAAAACTGTTTACTTACCATTTTTTAAAATTATTTTTCAAAAAATGTTTACATTCGCGATAATTGAAATTTGGATAATTATTGTTAACGAGATAATCTTTTTATATTAAAGCTTTATATTATTATTTCAAATCTAATAACAGTTTTCCCCTAACTTAATTTTCCTCACGAAAATTTTTACAGGAAAAAAGCGCTAGTTCCAAGCGAGGGAAATCTGTCAGATACCTTTTCAGCGCCAATGTCATTCTTAATTGCGAATAAAAATAAATCCTGCTCTATTTTTTTTCGATAAAGACATATAATCGATTCAAAAATTAAAATTTCGGAATCTATGGAACTTTCCGAGTTCGGGGATATAAAATTTTTCTTAGAAAGTCCGGAATTAGATTTTATTAAAATTTACCGTCTGCAAAGAACGTAGAAATATTTTTCCTGGTCTTCGAAGTCTATTTTTTCTGTCTCCGCAATTGATTTAGGATTAATATTCAGATTCGAACAGAAATAGAAATTTAGCAAAATTCTAAAAGCTATCACGTTCAAAAATAGAAAATTTCAAGACATTTTCATTATAAAATAGAAATTCAACGAATTTTATCGAGTTTTTAGATAATTATCGACTGTCTATCAAGAAAATTCTTTAGTGTTTCGTCCGGTTTAGTTTTGGGTTTAGTAACGCAATAGAACAGGCACAGCCACGCAACAGAAACAGTCGTAAAGGACGAAACCGACATTGACCGACTGAGTGACTAATACAAATTTCATGGTAATCATTTTCTTGGATAATTAACTTATCTTTTGATTGGAAAAATAAGTTATTTAAAAATATTGTTTAAGTTGAAAGTTAAGAATTCTCTATGAAATTTATTACATTCATTATACTATAGCTCGGTTTAGATAATGATAGATAATAATAATAAATAAAATAAATTATTATATTAATTTTATTAATTATTAATTATTATATTGCATTTATATTATTATTATATAGGAATAATGTAAAATATATACATATGCAAAAACTATAAAGAATTAATTTTGGTTATTATACTTATTATACATTAATGCGTAATTTTTATTAAATATTTGAGAAAAAAATTGAATTGGCGAATTCAAATTTCAAACGCTGCATAACTGTCAATATATTAATTCTCTACATTTTTTCCTCAAGTATAATAAAAATATTATATAATAAAAATAAAATTATACGCCTACACCAAATCGCTTTTTTTGGAAAATTCTGAAATTTCCTTGTCTTTTAATATATTATTATTATTATTATTATTATTATTATTATTATTATTATTATTATATTAAGTGGAAATAATATAATGAGGAAATGGAAAATGTACGTATGGTAAGTCCATTCGATTCTTACCATATGAGCAATATTAGCTTTCCTCAATTTGTTTTTCCTTCTTTCACCCACAGGTTTCGAAAACCCTTCGTTCTATCCATTACATCTTTTTTTATTAATTCTTTTGCTAAAAAAGTATGCTTCTCCTTCACTTTTAATCCGGATTTTTGCGATTTTCATGTTCATAAGCAATTAATTAAAAAATAATTATTAGTCAATCTCTAACAGTTTAGTTGATATTTTCCTGGAAAAATTTTTTCTTCTCGCAAGTGGCGATACTTAGGTACATTTAACTATATAAGAACGATTTGGCTGTTTAGTTTACGGGAATAGTCCGACACTACTCAGGAAAATGCGCAGTCGTTTACCAATGAGGAGGAAGAAGATTTCTATCCCATGATAGAAACCGTGACACTTTCCTGTGGTTTGGGTCGCATCTGATGCACATTATACGCCCCTTCGTGTGTGACGGATGTGCATATGAACTTCAAATAAGAAGGGCACAACATGAAAATCGTTTGCTTATGTATATAATTAGAATATAAGTATTAACTAGACGTAAGTCAAAAGGCAAAGGGCCAAAAAAATCCCCTATCATGGATAGTGTGTTACAATTTCAGAAAATATTTGACTCTTCTTGAAACCTTAGAGGCAACGCGCTGTGCGACAAATACATCTTGTATTGATATGAGGAAGAAATTCTGAAAAACTGTAGTAGTGACTGAGACTGTTCCTTTTGCAATTATTTCAATATTTCATTTGTTATATACATTATATGTGTCACGTCCTACAATGTTAATTATTATTAATTATTACTAATTATTCTGATATTCTTATTAAATATTTGACCTTTTCATAGTATATTTCAAGGTCACTAATTAGAATTCATTATTTACCTGTAAAAATATTGAAAATATAAAAATTATATAAATTATATGGATATACTTTATATAAACATTATATAGATTATTAACGTGTTCCCTAATCACATAAGATTAGGAATATTATGAATTTCATTACTTACTCATCGACCTCCGAACTTATTGTCACTTAAAAATTTAAAACTTGATGACATACTTTAAGAATTCGAAATAGGCGTTACGATATTTCGATTTCGACTTAATCATCTTTTTAGAATAGATTTCTGGTATATTTTCCAAATATTTCGAAATATTATGACTCTATATTAATTTATCGTTTTTTGCTGGTAGAAAAATAATTGAGAATTTTTGATACTTGAAATATAAAATTTTGTAATTCTTTATATACTTTCAGGAATCTCCATAAGTTACATTAATCCATTAACTTCCAGCCGGATACATTTTGTACACCTCTCTTCGAGCGCTCACAGCTATTGCATTTCGAGCAAAAAAAAATCTAAAAAAATTTACACTTATAGTTTGAAGTGTGTTCTTGCCGGCGGTATCACTCAAATTATTGAGAACATTTTTTTTTCTTCGATAAATGCAGTTTGAAACAAAAAAAAACATGATTTTCGAAGGAATGTTTTGTTTTAAATCGAGTTTTGAAAGATTTACAGGCTTGGAATTATCTTGGAACCAGTTTAGATCGTGGACGTAATGTCTGAATTTAAAGAATATGAGGTTGTGAAGTCATTTTGAACAATTAGAAACTTTAAAATGGCGTCCGAATTACAAAATTTTTGCCAAAAAATTCATGAAATTTTTTTCTGAGAAACGAAGCACGTTACAAAAAAATTACGAAGAACAAAAAGTGCTTAGAATTGGCCAAAGAATACACCTGAATTTTTCCAAAACGATTTGAGTAATTTTTTGATTTTGCTAATTGATAATTTTTTATAAATTGCAAAAATCGATCGAATCGCTTTGAGAAAATTTAAGTGTATTCCTTGTTCAATTCTAAGCACTTTTTTTTTCTTTGTAAATTTTTAGTAAAGTTCTTCGTTTTTGAGAAAAAAATCGAAAATAATTGGAATTTTTCCAAAATTCTGATATTTTGAAATTTTTTTTCTCAGAAACGAAGCTCTTTACAAGAAAATTACTGAAAACAAGAATTATTTAGAATTAGCCAAAGAATACACCAGAATTTTTTCAAAACCATTTGAGTAATTTTTTGATTTTGCTAATTGATAATTTTTTATAAATTGCAAAAATCACATATGAATCATTTTGGAAAAATTCAGGTGTATTCGTTGGTCAATTTTAAGCACTTTTTGTTCTTCTTAATTTTTTTGCAACGTGCTTCGTTTCACCGAAAAAATTTCATGAATTTTCTGGAAAAAATTTTGCAATTCGGACGCCATTTTAAAGTTTCTAATTGTTCAAAATGACTTCACAACCTCATATTCTTTAAATGCAGATATCACGTCCACGATTTAAACCGGTTCCAAGATGATTCCAAGCCGGTAAATCTTTGAAAACTCGATTAAAAAAAAATTCTTTCGAAAATCATGCTTTTTTGTTTCAAACTGCATTTTTTGAACAAAAAAAAAATGTTTTTGATAATTTGAGTGATACCGCCGGAAAGAACATACTTCAAACTATAAGTATACATTTTTTTAGATTTTTTTTTGCTATACTTATACTCAATACTTAGGAGCCATTTGCAACTCCCCATGCAGAAATTTTGCCGTGGCCCCAATCGGGTACGGATCTGGCCAAATCCGGCTCGGATCGGGAAACCGACCTGGGTCAGACCCGTGATGAAACACACGGCCCGATCCGTGCCGAATGTGGCAGCCCGATCTGGCTGCCAGGTTGGCCCCGGACCGGATCCTGATTAATTGCCTGTTGAAAATCCTATCTAAAAAGGACATTCTAAAAAACGAAGTTAATTTATTTAAAACATTTATTTGATTATTATATATGTTGTTATGCATTACATTAGAAATATGGAAAACGTCAATTTTCGGTGCCGCGTCTTGCCTGATGATTACCACCCCAATCATCATCGGCTTCAGAACCTAAAATATAATTAAATACACGTTCGTAAATCTTCTTAGAAT
>UCOH01012126.1:0-27181 GCA_900474275.1 Synergus japonicus
AATTTTGTGATATTTTAGAAGGTTTTATAGAATTTTAAGAATTTCATGGAATTTCGTGAGATTTTTAATAATTTTAATAGATTTCAATAAGGACATCTGGGAACTTTAAATTTTATCGTATAATTTACAGAATTTCAAGCGGTTTCTATAAGAATTTTAAGAAGTTTTCACGAATTTTAAAAGTTGTGTGAGTTTTAGAATATTTTATGGGGTTTAAAGGATTTTAAAGTTTGTCAGGTAATTTTATTGATTTCTCTCATTTTTAAAAGATTTTGTAAAATTTTGAAGAATTTTATTGAATTTGATAAGATTGCTATGTAATATTTTTAAGGGATATTAATGATAGAAAGAGATTTTAAATTTTATCGTAGAATTTCAAGAATTTTTTTAGGAATTTTAAGAGATTTTAAAGTTTTTTATGGAATTTCAAAAGGTTTCTAGGAATTTTTCAAGATTTTCTGGAATTTTAACGTGGATTTCAGAAGATTTATGAAAATTTTTCTGGAAGTTTTAAGGATTTCATGGAATTTGAAGATATTTCTAATACTTTTAATGAATTTTAAAACATATAAAAGGGATTTGAATTGTTATCATTGAATTAAAAAAAATCTCAAGAAGTTTCTGAAAATTTTAAGAGATTTTCACGAAGTTTAACATACATATCGAAACAGTGTGAAATTTGGGAAATGTTCTTCCAAATGACAGGAAAAAGGTAAACACCAGTGGAGTTTGCGAGCAATCAACAAAAATGTTGACTCAGGCTCGAAATTGGAATGTGTGACACAATCGCTTGTAACACCGAGTAATCAATAGATTTTTTATTACTTCGATCAAGTCTCATCAATTTTAAGGAAATTTATGGAAATTATTAAAAATTCAAAAAAACGTTGAAAATTATTAATTTCTTGAAATCCATGTTGAAATTCGTAGAAATCTCTCAAAATTTTTTAAAACGTTTCTAGAAATTTTAAAGGAATTTGACAATTTTTAAGCAATTCTTACGAAATTCGAGAGTTTTAGGATTTTAAAAAAATTTCGTAGAATTTTAAGGGATTTTGGGATATTTCGTGGAATTTTGAAGGAACTTATCCAATTTTAAGAGATTTTTAAGAATTCTCAGCAATTTTGAAAGGGATTCTAAATTTTTTGAAATTTGGAGAAATTTTAAGGGATTTCTAGAATTTAAAAAGATTTCAAAGAATTCCAGCGATTTTTAGAGGTAAAATTATATTTTTAAAGAATTTTTTAAAGTTTCTCAGGGAATTTTATGGTGAGATTCAAAAAGATCTTTACGATTTTTAAAAGATTTAGTATAATTTAAAAAGATTTCAAAGGCTAAACATTTTTTAAGGAAAAGAAAGTAATGAATTAAAAAAAAATATTGTGGAATTTTTATTGATTTGATGGATTTTTAAGAAAATTCTAATGATTTACAGATATTTTAAATGTTAAGGAATTTCAAGACGTTTCTAGGAATTTTTAGAGATTTTTAATGGATTTTAAGGGATTTTGACGATTTTTAAGTAGCTTTCACTAAATTCAAAAGAATTTTAGAATATCTAAATGTGTTTGTAGAATTTTAAGGGATTTTACGATAATTTATGGAATATTTGGATATTTTAAAGACTTTTAAGGAATTCAAGGGATTTTACGAAATTTCAGTTGTTTTTAAGGAACTTAAAGATTTTTAATGAGATTTCATAATATTTTGAGTAATTTCAAGTAATTTAAAATACCTGTAAGATATTTTACGATAGTTTATAAGATATGAAATCATTTTTTAAGGACTTTCATGGGGTTTTACTAAATTCTATTGGATTGTCAGGAATTTTAATGGATTTCATGACATTTCAGGGGTTTTAAACAATTTTAAGGGATTTTACGAGATTTTATAGGATATTCGGAATGAATCCGATACCAAACTGAATGAATCCGATTCTAATCCGAACAAAGTTTCAATCCTTTTCAATCCGTAACCAACAAAAATTCAAGTCCGAATTAATCCGATATTCAATCCGTCCACACTTTTCAATCCGTAATCATAATCTGAATTAATCCGAAATCAATCCGAACGAATTTTAATCATTTTCTATCCGTAGTTCTAAACTGAAGTTACCGTTTAATTCTCTTCAATCCCTGCCCTCAATCCTAATTAATCCGAAATAAATCCGAAGTATTTTCAATCCTTTCTAATCCGTAGCTTTAATCCGAATGAATCCGAAATCAATCCGCACTTATTTTCTATCCTTTCCAATCCGAATGAATCGATCCGGAATTTGTATCCGAACCAAACAGTTTCATTCCGATCTAATCCGAAGGATGTTTTCAATCCTTTTTAATCCTTTTTAATCTGTGTCTCAACTCCATATTCAATCTGAATGAATCCGAAGATTACCTTTTAATCATTTTTAATTCGTGGACCCTAATCCGAATTAATTCGAAATCTATCCCAATACACTTTTCAATCCGTACTTCCAATCCAAATGAATCCGAACACACTTTTCAATCCGTCTAATCCGATTGAATCCGAAACTAAACCGAATGAATCCGATTCTAGTCCGAACAAAGTTTCAATCCTTTTCAATCTGATTTCCAATCTGAATGAATTCGATAAAATTTCTAAATACTTTCAATCCTTTTCAATCCGTAAACAACAAGAATTTCAGTCCGAATTAATCCGTATACACTTTTCAATCCGTTATCCCAATCCGAATCAATTCGAAATCAATCCGAGTGAATTTTAATCCCTTTCTATCCGTCTCAACTCCAAATTCAATCCGAATGAATCCGAAGATTACCTCTTAATCTTTTTTAATCCGTGGTCCCTAATCCGAATTAATTCGAAATCTATCCCAATACACTTTTCAATCCGTACTTCCAATCCAAATGAATCCGAACACACTTTTCAATCCGTCTAATCCGATTAAATCCGATACCAAACCGAATGAATCCGATTCTAATCCGAACAAAGTTTCAATCCTTTTCAATCCTTTTCAATCCGATTTCCAATCTGAATGAATCCGAAAAATTCCGAAATACTTTCAATCCTTTTCAATCCGTAACCAACAAAAATTCAGTCCAAATTAATCCGATATTCAATCCGTACACACTTTTCAATCCGTTATCCTAATCCGAATTAATCCGAAATAAATCCGAATGAATTTTAATCCTTTTCTATCCGTAGTTCTGAACTGAAGTTATCTTCAATCCTTTTCAATCCGTGACCTCAATCCTAATTAATCCGAAATCAATGCGAACTACTTTCAAACCTTTCTAATCCGTAGCTTTAATCCGAATGAATCCGATACCAAACCGAATGAATCCGATACCAAACCGAATGAATTCGATACTAATCCAAACAAAGTTTTAATCCGAATGAATCCAAAACCAATCCGAACTACTTTCAATCCTTTCTAATCCGCAGCTTTAATCCGAATGAATCCGAAACCAATCCGAACTTATATTCTATCCTTTTTAATCCTTTTTAATCTTTTCCAATCCGTCAGTCTCTACAAAGTTGAATCCGAATGAATTCGACTTGAAACCGAATGAATCCAATTGAATCCGATACCAAAACGAATGAATCCGATTCTAATCCGAACAAACTTTCAGACCTTTTCAATTCGATTTCCAATCCGAAGAAATCCGATAAAATTCGGAAATACTTTCAATCCTTTTCTATCCGTAGTTCTAAACTGAAGTTACCGTACCATCCTTTTCAATCCGTCCCCTCAATCCTAATTAATCCGAAATCAATGCGAACTACTTTCAAACCTTTCTAATCCGTAGCTTTAATCCGAACGAATCCGAGCTTCATCAAAAAAGATATTTAATTCTATTTAATCCTTTCCAATCCGTCAGTCTCTACAAAATTGAATCCGAATGAATCCAACTTTAAACCGAATGAATCCGATACCAAACCGAATGAATTCGATACTAATCCGAACAAAGTTTTAATCCGAATGAATCCGAAACCAATCCGAACTACTTTCAATCCTTTCTAATCCGCAGCTTTAATCCGAATGAATCCGAAACCAATCCGAACTTATTTTCTATCCTTTTTAATCCTTTTTAATCTTTTCCAATCCGTCAGTCTCTACAAAGTTGAATCCGAATGAATTCGACTTGAAACCGAATGAATCCAATTGAATCCGATACCAAAACGAATGAATCCGATTCTAATCCGAACAAACTTTCAGACCTTTTCAATTCGATTTCCAATTAGAAGAAATCCGATAAAATTCGGAAATACTTTCAATCCTTTTCAATCCGTTACCAACAAAAATTTCAGTCCGAATTAATCCGGCATTCAATCCGTACGCACTTTTCAATCCGTGCCCTCAATCCGAATAATCGGAAATCAATCCGAACGAATTTTAATCCTTTTCTATCCGTAGTTCTAAACTGAAGTTACCATTCAATCTTTTTCAATCCGTGCCCTCAATCCTAACTAATCCGAAATCAATCCGAACTACTTTCAATCCTTTCTAATCCGTAGCTTTAATCCAAATGAATCCGAACTTATTTTCTATTCTTTTCAATCCGAATGAATCCGAAATAGTTGTGACTAATCACTTAAAAATAAAATTTATATTTAAAAAAATGTAAGTGCAAATATCCCTGGCGAAATTTTCGGATTGAAATTCATTCCGAACCAACCCGAAAATTTACGAATCATTCCGGAATTTGAGTCCGAACCAAAGAGTTTCATTCCGATCTAATCCGAAGGATGTTTTCAATCCTTTTTAATCTGTGTCTCAACTCGAAATTCATTCAGAATGAATCCGAGGCTTTCCTTTTAATCATTTTTAATCCGAGGCCCCTAATCCGAATGAATCCGAAATCTATCCGAATACACCTTTTAATCCGTACTTTCAATCGAAATGAATCCGAACGCTCTTTTCAATTCGTCCATCTAATCCGATTGAATCCGAAACTATACCTATCTCACATTTCAATCCGAATGAATCCGAGCCTCATCAAAAAAGAGTTTTTAATCCTTTCCAATCCGTCAGTCTCTACAAAGTTGAATCTGAATGAATCCGACTTTAAACAGAATGAATCCGATTGAATCTGATATCATACCGAATGAGTCCAATTCTAATCCGAAAAAAATTTCAATCCGATTTCCAATCCGAATGAATCCGATAAAATTCCGAAATACTTTCAATCCTTTTCAATCCGTAACCAACAAAAATTTCAGTCCGAATTAATCCGATATTCAATCCATACACACTTTTCAATCCGTTATCCCAATCCGAATCAATCGGACGAATTTTAATCCGTTTCTGTCCGTAGTTATAAACTGAAGTTACCGTTCAATCCGTGTCCTCAATCCCTAGTAATCCGAAATCAATGCGAACTACTTTCAATCCTTTCTAATCCGTAACTTTAATCCGAATCATTCCGAAACCAATCCGAACTTATTTTCTATCCTTTCCAATCCGAATGAATCCGAAAAAGTTGTGACTAATCACTTAAAAATAAAATTTATATTTAAAAAAATGTAAGTGCAAATATGTCACTGAACAGCATCCTTCACTTTAGATTGGAATCCTTGCTTCGATCTCGGATTAGATCGGATTCATTCGGATTGAAATCCTTCCTTAAACCTCGGATTAGATCTAATTCATTCAGATTGAAATCCTTTCTTTGACTTCTGATTAGATCGGTTTCATTCGGATTAAAATTCTTCCTTTAACCTCGGATTCAATCGGATAGAAATTTTGGATGACTTCGGATTCAGTCGGATAGAAATCGAGGATAGACCTCGGATTAGGTCGGATTAGAATCCTCTTTTTCATTTCGGATTAAATCGGATAGGAATCCTTAGATCGACCTCGGATTGATTAGGATAGGAATCTTTGATCGGCCTTCGGATTAGATCGGAATGAAACTGTTTGCTTCGGATACAAATTCCGGAATGAAATTCATTCAAGAGGATATACTTTTTTCTATCCGAACCTTCCGCCAGTTCCTTTTCGGAACTGCTCCCGTTTCCTGCCCCATTCAACAATAATTGTCAATTACCAGAATTCTTTTCTCCCATTGTAAATGAATCTACTCGCTTTTTTTAACTCCCTTTCTTTTAATTGGACACGTGTAATTTGGTGTGTTTGATTTCAGTTGTACATTCGTTATTGGGACGCGCAGGGATCCAGATTTAAAAAGATAAATAGAGACCGAGAATTGAAAATAGCAGCCGGACCCTGGCTGGCGTGAGGTGCAAACTCGACCCGGAAACCGAACACCAGCGTTTTTCTCTGTTATAGGGAATTTCAGTGAATCGCGATTCCCGAAATGATGGCAGCCGACTGGAATCGCAAAATGCCGAAGGCTCGATTTGACATAGACAAATTGAGTAACAGGTAGAAACTCTTGTGAAACGAATTGCATCGAGACAATGAAATTCTATTTGCTGGAGAACTGTTTATCACCAATATTATGCAAATTCGGCAACAGAAATACAAATAGCTTGAAAATAATCCTTCCACTCCGAGTGACATGATAATAACGCTGATTTGGATTGAAAATTTGATAATGATAACTGATAACCCATTTCGAACGAGAGTTAATTGCTCACGAGAATTGGATTCAAGGGCTGAGTGCTTATTTTTTTCATGCTAATAATCATCTATTTCAAACTAAAATGCTGAAATTACAAGTTAAATCCTTCTTCTCCTCATATATCATAAAATTATTTCTGTCTTGTTCTCGTCCCTTAAAATTTCACGTGATTAGTCCTTTTTATGAAAATTTATTAATTATTAATTAAGGAATTCTCAAAGATTTTACGAAAATTATTAATTTTCGAAATTCTACGAAAAGATTTAAAATCCAAAAAATTTTTTAAATCTTTTAAAACACGAAAAAATGCAAAATTGATGAAAATTTGTGAAAGTCTCTTAAAATTTCCAGAAACTTCTTTAAATTTTATTGTAACAATTAAAATCCCTTTACATTTTTCAAATTGGATAAGATAATTAGAAATTTTATCAAATTCCATGAAATCCTTTAAATTTTTTACAAAATCTTTTAAAGATCAGAAAAATCTCTTGAAATCACTTAAAATTACTAGAAAATTCATAAAATTCCATAAAACCACTAAAAATTCTTCGAAATCTTTTAAAATATCTTAAAATTCCTTGAAATTTTTAAAGTTTATTAAATTGCATGAATTCCTTTAAAATTTCATGAAATATCTTGAAATTCCTCAAAATCCTACAAAATTCTAGAATTCTGAGGGATTTTAAGAGATTCCAAATGTTTTCAAATTTTAAAGAATTTTAAAAGGTTTCTAAGAATTTGGAAATATTTCAACGAATTTAAGTGATTTCTACAGTTTTCGTGAAATTTTCAAGGATTTCATGCAATTTGATGAGATTTCTAATAGTTTTAAGGGATTTTAAAAATATAAAGGAATTTTAATCATTTCCGAAAAATTTCAAGAATTTTCTTGGAATTTTAAGAGATTTGAATGTTTTTCATAAAATTTTTTAGGGCTTTCAAGAAATTTGTCGATTTTTAAAAGATTTTTTAGAATTTTTTAGGATTTCATAGAATTTGACGAGATTTCTAATGTTTTTAAAAATTTTATGGGGTTATAAGGAATTTTAAATGTTACCGTAAAATTTTACGAAAATTATTAAAATACGAAATTTTACGAAAAGATTTAAAATCCAAAAATTTTTTTAAATCTTTTAAAACACGAAAACCTGCAAAATTGATGAAAATTTGTGAAAGTCTCTTAAAATTTCCAGAAACTTCTTTAAATTTTATTGTAACAATTAAAATCCCTTTACTTTTTTCAAATTGGATAAAATTATTAGAAATCTTATGAAAATCCATGAAATCCTTTAAAATTTTAACAAAAAGTTTTGAAGATCAGAAAAATCTCTTGAAATCACTTAAAATTACTAGAAAATTCATAAAATTCCATAAAATCACTTAGAATTCTTCGAAATCTTTTAAAATATCTTAAAATTTCTTGAAATTTTTAAAGTTTATTAAATTGCATGAATTCCTTTAAAATTTCATGAAATATCTTGAAATTCCTCAAAATTCTACAAAATTCTAGAATTCTGAAGAATTTTCAGAGATTCCAAATGTTTTCAAATTTTAAGGAATTTTAAAAGGTTTCTAAGAATTTGGAAATATTTCAACGAATTTAAGTGATTTCTACAGTTTTCGTGAAATTTTCAAGGATTTCATGGAATTTGATAAGATTTTAAATAGTTTTAAGGGATTTAAAAAATATAAACGGATTTTAATCATTTCCGAAAAATTTCATGAATTTTCTGGGAATTTTAAGAGATTTGAATTTTTTCATAAAATTTTTTAGGGCTTTCAAGAAATTTGTCGATTTTTAAAAGATTTTTAGAATTTTTTAGGATTTCATAGAATTTGACGATATTTCTAATGATTTTAAAAATTTTATGGGATTTTAAGGAATTTTAAATGTTACCGTAAAATTTTACGAAAATTATTAAATTACGAAATTCTACGAAAAGATTTAAAATCCAAAAAATTTTTTAAATCTTTTAAAACACGAAAACCTGCAAAATTGCTGAAAATTTGTGAAAGTCTCTTAAAATTTCCAGAAACTTCTTTAAATTTTATTGTAACAATTAAAATCCCTTTACTTTTTTCAAATTGGATAAAATTATTAGAAATCTTATGAAAATCCATGAAATCCTTTAAAATTTTAACAAAAAGTTTTGAAGATCAGAAAAATCTCTTGAAATCATAAAATTCCATAAAATCCCTCGCAATTCTTAGAAATCTTTTAAAAAATCTGAAAATAAAATAAAACTCTTACAAACCTTTTGGCATTCTTTAAAATTTTATGGAAACCTTAGAAATCGCTGAAACTCTTTGAAATTTTTTAAAATTCCTAGAAATCTCTCAAAATTACTAGAAACCTCTTGAAGTTTCTTAAAATTTAAAATCTTTTAAAATAATTAGGGATTTTGCGAAAACGAAATATCTTTAAAAATCGACAAATTTCTTGAAAGCCCTAAAAAATTTTATGAAAAACATTCAAATCTCTTAAAATTCCCAGAAAATTCTTGAAATTTTTCGGAAATGATTAAAATCCCTTTATATTTTTAAAATCCCTTAAAACTATTAAAAATCGCATCAGATTCCATGAAATCTTTGAAAATTTCACGAAAACTATAGAAATCACTTAAATTCGTTGAAATTTTTCCAAATTCTTAGAAACCTTTTACAATTCCTTAAAATTTGAAAACATTTGGAATCTCTTAAAATCCCTCAGAATTCTAGAATTTTGTAGGATTTTGAGGAATTTCAAGATATTTCATGAAATTTTAAAGGAATTCATGCAATTTAATAAACTTTAAAAATTTCAAGGAATTTTAAGATATTTTAAAAGATTTCGAAGAATTTTTAGTGGTTTTATGGAATTTTATGAATTTTCTAGTAATTTTAAGTGATTTCAAGAGATTTTTCTGATCTTTAAAAGATTTTGTAAAAAATTTAAAGGATTTCATGGAATTTGAGAAAATTTCTAATTATCTTATCCAATTTGAAAAATGTAAAGGGATTTTAATTGTTATAATAAAATTTAAAGAAGTTTCTAGAAATTTTAGTAGACTTTCACAAATTTTCAGCAATTTTGCAGGTTTTCGTATTTTAAAAGATTTAAAAAATTTTTTGGATTCTAAATCTTATTGTAGAATTTCGTCATTTAATAATTTTCTTAAAATCTTTTAAAATTCCTGAATTAATAATTAATAAATTTTCATAATTTGGATTAATCACGATTAATGGGTATTAATATAAATACTACCTTTGCAGATAATTTATTATTCGCAAGATTCTCTTACCTGCAACAAAAAAGAAAAATTACATTAAATTACTGGTATAAATAAAATTCCTTAAAAAAATGCCTGAAAATCTTAATTAATTCCATAAAATTCTTTGAAATCCCTTAAAAATTATTTAAATTATTTTAAAAAATAAAATAAATAAATAATAATAATAAAATAAATTAATTAATTTAAAATTATTAAAATCCAATAAAACATCATTAAATTATTTTAAATTGCTTAAAATTATTAAATATTCCACAAAATCATACGAAAAACATTTAAATTATTTAAAATTCTATAATATCCCATTTAATCCCACAAAGTATAGTTTAAACCCCAAGTACAAAAAAATCGTCAATAAAATCAATAAAATAATCAAGGATTACAAAAATTTTTATGAGAAAATTGTTAAAAATTTTTAAAAATCTTTCGAAATCATTGAAAAACGTTTGCAAATCGTTTGAATCTTCTGCAATTTTTTTAATTTTGGTAAAATTCCATTTCTAATTTTTGAAAATCCTTAAAGAACTTTTGAAAATTCCCAAAATCTCTTGAAATAGTAATATTTACGATACAATATTTATTTAAATAATTTTCTTAACATTAATAAATATTTTATTAAAAATATTAGATAATAATAGATATAATTAATATTTGTAGTAAATACAATAATATCTATAGTACAATATTATAAACTTTTAATAAAATATCTCTTTTAAATAAAAAAAAACTATTTCATTCAAATTAAAATTAATAAAAAAAATTGATAACTTTTTTGCCAAGTCGGGCATAATAATCAGAGATTAAGTCGTCTCGTTAAATTAACACGTATTTTCCTAGCTACCCATTTTCCTTCGAGTCACTGGAGGAGCACAATTTTACAATTATTTTTAAAAAAGAAAGAAAAAATAAGTCCGAATCTAGTTTTCTCGGGAGCAATTCTCTATCTATGGCGCCGACGTGCGAGGGAAAATAAACAGGCAGAACGCGTCGTGACGTCGTTTCGACCTCGATAGGAGCTTATTCCGTAGTTCAATGTTTACCACCGCGAAATGCAATGGAGCATAGCTATAACCAATCGTTAGACAACATATATAGATCGAATCCGTTGAATCTATGTTTATGCTGACGCCTCGAATAGCTGCAACTCCCTTCAAAATCTCCGGGCGAAATATGAGAGTATTATCGAGGGGAAGAGGAAAAACACCATTACATTTTTATTGTGGATTATTTTCTTGTAATAACGTTATGCTTTCATTTTAAATTATTTTGCATTATTTTTACGAAAATGTGTTAAAATCAACTTTTAGCTATTTCTTAAAATAGAAATTAGTATTTTATTTTACTAGTTTCTTTTACCATTTCACTTTATTATTTACCTTTACAGTTTCCTTTTACCATTTCCCTTTAGCATTTCCCTTTATTGTTTACCTTTACCATTTCCCTTTACCGTTTCCTTTTACTCTTTCCCTTTACAATTTCCTTTTACCATTTCCCTTTACTATAATTTTCCTTTACTGTAATTTCCCCTTACTATTTCCCTTTACCATTTCCCTTTATTATAATTTCCCTTTACAATGATTTCCCATTATTATTTTCCATTACAATTTCCCTTTACCGTTTCCTTTTACTCTATCCCTTTACCATTTTCCTCTACCGTTTTCTTTTACTCTTTCCCTTTACAATTTCCCTTTACAATTTCCCTTTACCATTTTCCTCTACTATTTCCTCTTACTCTTTCCTTTACTGTTTCCCTTTACTATTTACCTTTACTATTTCCCTTTACCATTTCCCTTTACTGTTTCCCTTTACTATTTTCCTTTAACATTTCCCTTTATCACGATTTCCCTTTAAGATGATTTCCCATTATCATTTCCCTTTACAATTTCCCTTTACCGTATCCCTTTACCATTTCCCTTAACTATTTCCCTTTATAATTTCCCTTTACTATAATTTCCCTTTACTATGATTTTCCTTTACCATTACCTCCCTTTACTATTTCCTTGTACATTAATTTCCATCTCCTATTTCCCTTTACCATTTTTCTCTACCGTTTTCTCTTACTCTTTCCCTTTACCGTTTCCCTTTACTATTTACCTTTACCATTTCCCTTTACCATTTCCCGTTTCAGTTTCCTTTTACTCTTTTCCTTTAACATTTCCCTTTATCATGATTTCCCTTTAAGATGATTTCCCATTATCATTTCCCTTTACCATTTCCCTTTACTATTTCCCTTTACCATTTCCCTTTATCATGATTTCCCTTTACTATGTTTTTCCTTTACCATGACTTCCCTTTACTATTTCCTTATACAATAATTTTCCTTTTTACCATGATTTTCCTTTACCATTACCTCCCTTTATGATTTCCCTTTAAGATGATTTCCCATTATCATTTCCCTTTACCATTTCCCTTTATCATGATTTCCCTTTACTATGTTTTTCCTTTATCATGACTTCCTTTTACTATTTCCTTATACAATAATTTTCCTTTTTACCATGATTTTCCTTTACCATGACCTCCCTTTACTATTTCCCTTTACCATTTCCCTTTACCACTTCCCTTTACCATTTTCCTCTACCGTTTCCTTTAACTCTTTCTCTTCACAATTTCCCTTACATTTCCTTAACCATTTCCCTTTATCATGATTTCCCTTTACCGTTTCCTTTTACTCTTTCCCTTTACCATTTCCCTTTATGATGATTTCCCATGATCATTTCCCTTTATTATTTCCCTTTATAATTTCCCTTTACTATAATTTCCTTTTACTATAATTTCCTTTTACTATGATTTTCCTTTACCATGACCTCCCTTTACTATTTTCTTGTACAATAATTTCCCTTAACTATTTCCCTTTACCATTTCCCTTTACCACTTCCCCTTACCATTTTCCCCTACCGTTTCCTTTAACTCTTTCTCTTTACAATTTCCCTTACATTTCCTTAACTTTTTCCCTTTACTATAATTTTCCTTTTTACCCTGATTTTCCTTTACCATGACCACCCTTTACTATTTTCTTATACAATAATTTCCATTTACTATTTCGATTTATTATTTCCCTTTACCACTTTCCTCTACCGTTTCCTTTAACTCTTTCCCTTTACCATTTTTCCTTACAATTTCCTTTTACCATTTTTCTCTACCGTTTCCTTTTACTCTTTCCCTTTACAATTTCCCTTTATCATTTTCCTCTACCGTTTCCTTTTACTCTTTCCCTTTACAAATTCCCTTTACTATTTTCCTTTACCATTTCTCTGTATTATTTACCTTTACCATTTCCCTTTACTATTTCCCTTTACCATTTCCCTTTATGGTGATTTCCCTTTATAATTTCCCTTTACTATAATTTCCCTTTACTATGATTTCCCTTTACCATGCACTCCCTTTACTATTTCCTTATACATTAATTTCCATTTACTATTTCCCATTACCATTTCCCTTTACCATTTCCCTTTACAATGACTTTTCTTTTTACCACGATTTTCCTTTACTATAATTTTCCTTTTTACTATAATTTTCCTTTACCATTTCCCTTTACCATTTTCCTCTACCGTTTCCTCTTACTCTTTCCCTTTACCGTTTCCTTTTACTCTTTCCCTTTACTATTTCCCTTTACCATTTCCCTTTACCATTTCCCTTTACAATTTCCCTTTACTCTTTCCTTTTACCATTTCACTTTAAAATTTCCCTTTACTATTTTCCTTTACCATTTTCCTCTACTGTTTTCTTTTACTCTTTCCCTTTACAATTTCCGTTTATTATTTACCTTTACCATTTTCCTCTACCATTTTCTTTTACTCTTTCCCTTTGCAATTTCCCTTTACTGTTTTCCTTTATCATTTCCCTTCACCATTTTCCTCTACCATTTTCTTTTACTCTTTCCCTTTACAATTTCCCTTTACAATTTCCTTTTACCATTTCACTTTAAAATTTCCCTTTACTATTTTCCTTTACCATTTTCCTATACTGTTTTCTTTTACTCTTTTCCCTTTATTATTTTCCTTTACCATTTCCCTTTACCATTTTCCTCTACCATTTTCTTACACTGTTTCCCTTTACAATTTCCCTTTACTATTTTCCTTTACCATTTCCCTTTTCCATTTCCCTTTTCCATTTCTCTTTACAATTTCCCTTTATTATTTTCCTTTACCATTTCCCTTCACCATTTTCCTCTACCATTTTCTTTTACTCTTTCCCTTTACAATTTCCCTTTACAATTTCCTTTTACCATTTCACTTTAAAATTTCCCTTTACTATTTTCCTTTACCATTTTCCAATACTGTTTCTTTTACTCTTTTCCTTTAACAATTTCCCTTTATTATTTTCCTCTACCATTTTCTTTTACTGTTTCCCTTTACAATTTCCCTTTACTATTTTCCTTTACCATTTCCCTTTTCCATTTCTCTTTACAATTTCCCCTTATTATTTTCCTTTACTATTTCCCTTTACCATTTTCCTCTACCATTTTCTTTTATTCTTTCCCTTTACAATAAATTCCCTATGAAATTCCAAGCATAAAAAGTAACAAAAAAAGTAATTAAAAAAAGAAGCAGATGTTAAAATAAAAGTTAAAAAGCAGAGGAACGAAGAGTTATTAAAGTTAGTTTTCAGAAAGAGATAAATGCGTAGCGTGCATCGGTGACAGATTGGAGTTGTCGAAAGTTGCAACACAGTCCAGTGTTTGCGGAATTCACGGTTGTAGAGTGACATAATTAACGATCTCATTCTGCAGAAACGAAGTGAAATTGCCCGCCCAATGAGCGGAACTCGCTGAATTGGTCGAAACTTTAACATTACTATCTATATTTGCAATTGAACTGTATAAAACACCCAATAGTTGGGGGTGGCGGACACGGTAGATTGACTCCCGTGAAAAAGGTTTTCTGCCAAATTATTTAACGCTGTTCACACCCTCTTTATGGAACCAATAACTATTTTACGCAATTTATTGTGATTTTCAGAAATCTTTAGGAATTTTATCAGTTATTGGAATTTTATACATAAAATCTTAAGAAATTTATTGGTTTTTGACGAGATTTAATTAAGTTTGAGAAATTTTCATGGGCTTTTTAATAATTAAGTATTTTTTATATTTTTAATAATTAATTTTTAATAATTAAGTGATTTTACGAAATTTAAAAGAATTTATAATAAGATTTCATGAAATTTGATAAAAGTTAAAAAATTTTTATGGGATTCAAGTAATTTTTGGTATGGAAATTTTCGATATTAATATTTTTGAAATCGATATTTGTGTTCCACAAATTACTTAAAATTCCACAAAATATAGTCAAATTCCTTTAAATTTCTGAAAATCACATCAAATTAAGCTAAATTCCTTTAAATACTGAAAAATTTCCGAAAACTTACTTAAAACTCGTCAAAAACCTTTAAATTTCCTAAGATTCTATAAAATCCCAATAACCGGTAAAATCCCTGAAAATTTCTCAAAATCGCAATAAACTTCATAAAATTGCTTGAAATACTGTGAAATTCGGCATATTCACAAAATTCGCGCAATTTCCAGAGCAAGAAGGTTTTTGGGAAATTTTTTAGTTATTTGACAAAAATATGTTCGAAATATGGTAAAACATAATTTTTTGAGATAGGATATCCGGAGCAACGTGTGAACACACTTTTATAAAATCCACGTCTTTACGGCTTTGAAACGAGAGCTTTCCATAAACATTTCGAGATAATGGCATGAAACATGAGCATCAAAAGCATTTTCATTATCAGGGAAAATGGGAGAATTTTCAGGGGTTCATCAATTCTGCAATTGACATGCAGTGTCCGTATTTGGGTCATTTTCGAAATAACCCTATGCATGATTTTATATATGTATTTTTTTGAGAAAATAATAAATAAATAATTTTTTAAGGAAAATTTCTAAACTGGGTAATAAATAAACTTAAAAATGAATAATACACAATTTTAAGCATTTTCCACAAAGATATTTTCGATGTCGATATTTAATATGGACATTCATATTAAGACGTATTCTGGCGGATTCAGTCGGATTAGGACGAATTCAGTCGAAATAGAACGGATTAAATCGCATTCAAGCTGATTCATCATATTAGGACGGATTCAGTCCGATTAGGACGGATTCGGGCGGATTTACTCATATTAAGACGTATTCTGGCGGATTCAGTTGGTTTAGGACGAATTCAGCTGAAATAAAACGGATTAGGTCGCATTCAAGCGGATTCATCATATTAGGACGAATTCAGTCGAATTAAAACCAATTCATTCAAATTAGGACGGATTCATTCGGATTAGGACGGTTTCATTTGAATTAGAACGTATAAGGACGGATTCAATGGAATAAGAAGGTATTAGGACAGATTCAGTCGAGTTAGAACAAATTCAGTCGAATAAGAGCGGACTAGGTAGGATGAAAACGGATTCAGGCGAATTAGGACGGATTCAGTCGGATCAGGACGAATACAGTCGAATAAGGCGGATTGGGACAGACCAGGTCACATTCAAACGGATTACGCCATATTCATCTTTATTAGGATGAATTCAGTCGAATAAGAGCGGACTAGGTCGGATGAAAACGGATTCAGGCCAATTTGGACGGATTAATTTGAATTAGAACGTATTAGATAGGATTCAAGTAAATTACGTCAGATTCATTCGGATTAGGACGGATTCGGGCGGATTCACTCATATTAGGACGTATTCTGGCGGATTCAGTCAGATTAGGACGGATTCAGTCGGATCAGGACGAATACAGTCGAAATAAGGCGATTGGGACAGATTAGGTCACATTCAAACGGATTACGCCATATTCATCTTTATTAGGATGAATTCAGTCGAATAAGAGCGGACTAGGTCGGATGAAAACGGATTCAGGTGAATTAGGACGGATTAATTAAAATTAGAACGTATTAGATAGGATTCAAGTAAATTACGTCAGATTCAGTCGGATTAGGACGGATTCGGGCGGATTCACTCATATTAAGACGTATTCTGGCGGATTCAGTCAGATTAGGACGAATACGTTCGAAATAGAACGGATTAAATCGCATTCAAGCTGATTCATCATATTAGGACGAATTCAGTCGAATTAAAACCAATTCAATCAAACTAGGACGGATTCACTCGGATTAGGACGGTTTCATTTGAATTAGAACGTATTAGACAGGATTTAAGTAAATACGTCAGATTCAGTCGGATTAGGACGGATTCGGGCGGATTCACTCATATTAAGACGTATTTAGGCGGATTCAGTTGGATTATGACGAATTCAGTCGAATTAAAACGAATTCAATCAAATTAGGACGGATTTAGTCGAATTACGACGGATTCAGTCGGATGCGGATGAATTCAGTTGAATTAGAACGTATTAGGACGGATTCAATGGAATAAGAAGGTATTAGGACAGATTCCGTCGAGTTAGAACAAATTCAGTCGAATAAGAGCGGATGAAAACGGATTCAGGCGAATTAAGACGGATTAATTTGAATTAGAACGTATCAGGTAGGATTGAAGCAAATTACGTCGGATTCAGTTGGATTAGGACGAATCCGGGCAGATTCACTCATATTAAGACGTATTCTGGCGGATTCTGTCGGATTTAATCGGAATCAATCGGATTCTTTTGGATAAGTTCATTTAAGACCGATGAGGTCCGATTAAGACGAATTAGGCCCGATTCAGGCAGATTAGATCGGATTCAGCCGGATTAGGTCGGATTGTGTCGAATTCAGTCGTATAGAAATCTTTGTTGGATATCTTATTAAATCGGATTCAATCTAATATAAATTCGAGTATAACTCTGGAGTTTCATTTCTGATCAGGTCAGATTCAGTCGAATAGAAATTTTAAAAAACTACGGTTTAGGTCGGATTAAAAAATGTGAAAATTGAATATTGACTTTTCTAAATTCTTTAACTATTATACAATTTATTTTTCCCTATCGATACTTTCGATATCGGTATTTTTGATATTTCAATACAGATTTTCGATACTTCAACATCAATACTTTCGATATTTCAATATCGATATTTTCGATATTTTTAATCAATTTTCGTTAGCAATATTTTCGATATTGATATTTTTATACCAATATGTTCGATATTTCGATACCGATACTTTCTATATTTCGATATCAATACTTTCAATAATTTAATTTTCGATATTAATATTTTAAATATGTTCGTTATCGATATTTTTTATGGTGATATTTTCAATAAATTACAATTTCGATAGTTTCGATAACAATACTTCTGATATTTCGATATCAATACTTTCGATATTATTATTTTCAATATTTCAATACAGATATTTTCGATATTTCAAAATCAATAGTTTCAATATTAATGTTATTAACATTTCGATATCGACACTTTCGATATATCGATAGCGATACTTAATATATTTCGATATAGATATTTTAATATTTCGATATGAATATTTTCGATATTTCGATATCGATATCGATGGTTCCAATATTGATATTTTTGGCATTTCGATATCAATACTTTCGACATCTATATTTTTCATATTTCCAATATCAATATTTTTGATGTTTCAATATTAATATTTTCGATATCGAAATTTCCATATCGATATATTCGTTATCGATATTTTTAATGTTGATATTTTCAATATCGATATTCGTCTAATCCGCCTGAATCCGTTTTAATCCGACCTAGTCCGCTCTTATTCGACTGAATTTGTCCGAACTTGACTGAATCTGTCCTAATACCTTTTTATTCCATTGAATCCGTCTCAATCCGCCCTAATTCGACTGAATTCATCCTAATCCGACTGAATAAGTCCTAATCCAACTGAATCCGACGTAATTTGCTGGAATCCTATTTAATACGTACTAATTCAAATTAATCCGTCCAAATTCGCCTGAATACGTTTTCATCCGCTCTTATTGGACTGAATTTGTCCTGACTCGACTGAATCTGTCCTAATACCTTCTTATTCCATTGAATCCGTCCTAATACGTTCTAATTCAACTGAATTCATCCTAATCCGAGTGAATCCGTCGTAATTCGACTAAATTCGTCCTAATTCGACTGAATTCGTCCTAATTCGTCTTATTCAGCTGAATCTGCTTGAATGCGACCTAATCCGTGCGAATCCGTCTGAATTCGTCCTAATCCGACTATCAAAGAAATATCAACACTAAAAATATTGTTATTTTCGACATTTCGATATTTCGATATCGAGGCTTTCAATATCGATATATTCGATTTCAATATTTCACCACTCAAATGCCTTAAAATCTGTTAAAAGTTCCACAAATTCCTTAAAAATGCCCCAAGTAAATATTCTGAAACTTATGAGGATTATTAAAATTCGAAACAGAAATATTAAAAGTTCCTATGTATTCCAAAAACTATAAATTCTCAATTATTTTCCCTCAAGTTTTTCACATTGATTTCAAACGTCTCGTGGAAGCGACATTGATATTTAAAGTTTTACACGATGATAAAATACTCTTCAATTCAAAGGACATCCCATTTTGAGGAAAACTCTCTTGCCAATAGAATTCGTGATCAGAATGTCCAACTTTCAAATGGAATGTCATTGACATCACTTCTGCATTGGCGAACTTTCGTAAACGAACGCCTTTTTCCTTTCACACTCGTGTTTTTCCTCCTCTGTCCGCTCTTTACCATTTCTTTGACTACTTTTACTCAATTTCAACATACGTAGCTACATACGTCGTTTTTCGTCAGCTTCTTTTCATTTCTCAATCTGCAACTCGTTCTTTTCATCTTACATTTTTTTTATCTATTTAGTTTCTCGCCCCTCGCCACATTCCCCATATTTTCACCCTGAAGTGGTTTTTCCATTTGCCTGCCAAGATTCGCTGTATTTTTTTTTATCACGTGAGAAAGAGAAATACGTTTTAGTGGAGATACTTTATTTTTTACCGATATCCAGAAGTTGTAAGAAAATTAGAATTGACGAATTCGTCTAAATTAGGGCGAATTAGAACGAATTAAATCATATTTAAGTGGATTAGGCCGAATTAGAACGAATTAAATCATATTTAAGTGGATTAGGCCGAATTAAAACGAATTAAATCCAATTAGGGCGGATTCGGACGGATTAATTTGAATTAGATCGTATTAGCTAGGATTCAAGTAAATTACGTGGGATTCCGTTGGATTAGGACGGATTCAGTCGGATTAGGACGAATTCAGTCGAATTAGGGCGGATTGGCACGGATTAGGTTACATTCAAACGGATTACGCCGAATTAATCTTTATTAGAACAAATTCAGTCAAATAAGAATTTGTGAATCGGGTGAAAACGAATTCAGGTGAATTAGGACGGATTAATTTGAATTAGAACGTATTAAATAGGATTCAAGTAAATTACGTCGAATTCAATTGTATAAGGACGGATTCGAGCGGATTTCAAGCGGATTCAGCTGAATAGGACGAATTCAGTCGAATTAGAACGAATTCAGTCGAATTGCGACGGATTCACTCGGATTAGAATGAATTTAGTTGAATTAGAACGTATTAGGACAGACTCAATGGAATAAGAAGGTATTAGGACAAATTCAGTCGAGTTAGGACAAATTGAGTCGAATAAGAGCGGACTAGGTCGGATGAAAACGGATTCAGGCGAATTAGGACGAATTAATTTGAATTAGAACGTATCAGGTAGGATTCAAGCAAATTACGTCGGATTCAATAGGATTAGGACGGATTCAGTCGAATAAGTACGTATTAAGACGAATTCAGTCGAATTACGACGGATTCAATAGAATAAGAAGGTATTAGGACAGATTCAGTCGACTTAGGATAAATTCAGTCGAATAAGAGCGAACTAGGTCGGATGAAAACGGATTCAGGCGAATTAGGACGGATTAATTTGAATTAGAGCGTATTAGATAGGATTCAAGCAAATTACGCCGAATTCAGTTGGATAAGGACAGATTCCATCGAATAAGAGTGTATTAGGACGGATTCAGTCGGATTAGGACGAATTCAGTCGAATTATGGCGGATTGGGACGGTTTAGGTCACATTCAAACGGATTACGCCGAATTCATCTTTATTAGAACAAATTCAGTCAAATAAGAGCGGACTAAATCGGGTGAAAACGAATTTAGGTGAATTAGGACGGATTAATTTGAATTAGAACGTATTAGATAGGATTCAAGCAAATTACATCCAATTCAGTTGGATAAGGACGGATTCGAGCGGATTCCCTCGTGTTTATTCGAATTCATTAGGATTCATTAGGATTAATTCATATTAAGACGTATTCGGGCGGATGCAGTCGGATTTAATCGGAATTATTCGGATTCTTTCGGATTAGTTTATATTAAGACGGATTAGGTACGATTAAGACCGATTAGGCCCGATTCAGACAAATTATTTCAGATTTATTCGGATTAGGTCGGACTGAGTCGAATTCAGTCGCATAGAAATCTTGCTTAGGTATCTCATTAATTCGGATTCAACCTAATATAAATCCGAATATAAATCTGGTGTTTCATTTCGGATTAGGTCGGATTCAATCGAATTAGACGGGATTAAGACGAATTCAGTCGGATTAGGACGAGTTCAATAGAATTAGGACCGATTCGGGCGAATTTTTTGGAATTTAATCAGAATCATATGAATTCTTTCGTATTAGTTCATATTAAGGCGAATTAGGTTTGATTAAGACGGATTAGACCCGATTCAGGCTGATTAGGTCATATACAACCGCATACGATTCTATAATTCAAAATAGGATTGGGTCGGCTTTAATCGTAATAGGTTGGAATCAATTTCATAAGGTCGGATTCAGTCGAATAGAAAATTTTAAAAACCGCGAATTCATATATAAAAATGTAAAAATTGAATATTTGCTTTTCTAAATTCCTTAATTATTTTACAATTTATTTCTCATGTATTGTGCACGTACAATAATTAAAAAATAATTAAAATAAATTACTCTTTAAAATGCAATTAATGCAGAAATTCGTACATTCCAGTGTTTATTACTTCCAACCACGTACATTAAAATCCCTGGGACAATGAGCAGAGCTTAAATTCGCGAAATTCTGAAATCATACATTTTTATAATGATATTGCATAAAACGCGATATTCAGTTGGTCAGCACGATTGATTGAATCGGGTGAAAGCTTTTCGGCACTGTTATTTAATGTAGCTTGCAGCTCTTTTTATATAACGTTATTAATAGCATGATTGTTATTCTAGCGAGGCGCGAACAAATCATTTTTCATGACAGAGAGTGTTGTCGATTCGACAAAAATGTGGTTAAAGAGAATTATTTTTAAGCCACAGAAAATATATATATATATATCTCTATGACACTAAAAAAAATTGAGATCCTTCTTTCCACGAGCGCATCATTACCCTGACAGTTGAAAATGAAGTATATCTTCGATAAAATCTATCTCTTCTCATGCTATAAAAAAATATATTATTTTGTTATTTTTTGTTATTTTTATTTTATAATTTTAAATACATATACCTGAATTAAATCATAAATTTGGAATAATTTTGTGATTTTTAATCAATAGTTTTGTAAATAATTATTATTCATTTATTTATTTTAATTATTTATAATTTTATGATAGTTAGGGTTTCTTTTCTTGATCCGCTTGAATCCGACCTAATACGTTCGGATCCATCATAATCTGTTCTAATTCGACTGAATTCCTCCTAATACAGCGTTATCCGCTTGAATACGATCTCATCCGAAATATTTCATCTTAATCCAACATAATTGGTATGAATCCGTTCTAATCCCGCCTAATTCAACTGAATACGTCTTAATCCGCCTGAATGCAACGTAATGCGCATGAATTCCACCTAATCCATTCGAATCATCCTAATCCGATCTAATTCGTCAAAAATCGCCCTAATACGGCGTTATCGGTTTTTATACGACCTATCTCGAATTAATTTGTCCTAATCCGACTCGACTTGTTCTAAACAACATAAATCCGCCCTAATTCGATCGAATTCGTTCTAATCCACACTCAGTCAACGGAATTCGTCTTAATCCGCCGTTATCCGCTTGAATCCGACCTAAAATGTTCGGATCCGTCATAATCTGTTCTAATTCGACTGAATTCGCCCTAATACAGCGTTATCCGCTTGAATACGATGTAATCTGAAACAAGTCGTCCTAATCCGACATAATCGGTATGAATCCGTCCTCATCCGTTCTAATTCGACCAAAATCGTCCTGATACGGCGTTATTCGCTTAAATACGACCTAATCCTCATTAATTTGTCCTAAACCGACTTCATCCGTTCTAAACCACATAAATCCGCCCTAATTTGTTCGAATTCATTCTAATTCACCCTAACTCAACTGAATTCGTCTTAATCCACTTGACTCTGGATTAATCCGCTTGATTTCGGTCTAATCCAATTGAATTCGTTGTAATCCGCTGGAATCCGACCTAAAACGTTCGGATCCGTCATAATCTGTTCTAATTTGACTGAATTCGCCCTAATACAGCGTAATCCGCTTGAATACGATGTAATCTGTAACAATTCGTCCTAATCCGCTGGAATCCGAACTAAAACGTTCGGATCCGTCATAATCTGTTCTAATTCGACTGAATTCGCCCTAATACAGCGTTATCCGCTTGAATACGATGTAATCTGAAACAATTCGTCCTAATCCGACATAATCGGTATGAATCCGTTCTAATCCGCCCTAATTCGACTGAGTATGTCCTAATCCGACCTAATTCGACTGAATACATCCAAATCCGCCTGAATGCGACGTAATGCGCTTGAATTCGACCTAATCCATTCGAATCCGTTCTAATTCGACCAAAATCGTCCTGATACGGCGTTATTCGCTTAAATACGACCTAATCCTCATTAATTTGTCCTAAACCGACTCCATCCGTTCTAAACCACATAAATCCGCCCTAATTTGTTCGAATTCATTCTAATTCACCCTAACTCAACTGAATTCGTCTTAATCCACTTGACTCCGGATTAATCCGCTTGATTTCGGTCTAATCCAATTGAATTCGTCCTAATCCGCTGGAATCCGACCTAAAACGTTCGGATCCGTCATAATCTGTTCTAATTCGACTGAATTCGCCCTAATACAGCGTTATCCACTTGAATACGATGTAATCTGAAACAATTCGTCCTAATCCGACATAATCGGTATGAATCCGTTCTAATCCGGCCTAATTCGGCTGAATACGTCCTAATTCGACCTAATTCTACTGAATACATTCTAATCCCTATGAATTCGAAGTAATACGCTTGAATTCGACCTAATACGTTCAAATCCGGCCTAATCCGTTCTAATTCGCCAGAAATCGTCCTAATATGGTGTTATCCGCTTGAATACGACCTAATCCCAATGTATTCATCCTGTTTTGATCTAATTCGACTCAATACGTTCTAATCACAATTTAGGTGATTAACTTTTATCATTAATACGATTATTTGCATGAGCAAATTGAATATTTTTTACAGATACCTCGCAACGCTAGTCGCAAAATTCCGCAAAGAAAAGATGTCATGTTTTTTAAATAGATTCACTTCAAGTTTCCTCCTGAATAATCTGGACTTTTACCATATTCCCAAGACCTAGAATCCCTAAGTAAAAGCTCCTGCACTCAAAGAATACGTGTATTCGTGTACACATATGCACACATATAAAAGTCGTGTACATAAATATATAAGTCGTGTACCTTACGCATTAGAGCACTTGGTTAAAAATGTATAGAATATTTCATGTCGCGAGGCAAATAGAAAGAGTCTCTTCCGGTTTGTCTTTTTATCCAGTATAGCGTACACACTAGGCTCCATTAGAAGGATATAGAATATCGAGTTACGGCAAAGCCCAACTGGAACCAGTCGTCGTCCCTTTGAGCTTTCGAACGGCAGCTTCCGTTGCCGCATACGGTTAAGGATTATACGGATACGTTTGCACATAAGCCGATTTCATGACCCGCAAAAGCATCAACTCCCACTAATAGTCGATCTCGCTGTTTATGCCTTTTTCTCTCTCTGTTTTTTTTTAATTCTTTTTTATCTTCCCACTTCCCACTTTCCACTTCCCTACCAATTTTCCTTTCCACTTCTTCTCTCTTCATACACTTTACAATTTCATTTCTTTCATCCCACTTATCCAATGAAGTGGTTTTCAAGACTTAATTGTCGATGAACTTAAATTTTTGCGATTTATTGTCATGGTTTTACTGTCAGTCGACGAATTTGGCAGACAGGCAATATTTGGTATTATTATTTGTGATTCTGACTAGGTACTTTATCTTAATATTGAAATAATATTGAGTCAAGTGTATTGAGACGTATTTATTCGGATTAGGACGTATTTATTCGAATTAGGACATATTTATTCGGATTAGGACGTATTCAGTCGAATTACGTCGGATTAGGACAAATTCATTTGGATTAGGTTGTATTTAAGCGGATTATACCGGATTCAGCCGTATTAGGACGAATACAGTCGAATTTGAACGGATTAGAACGGATTCAACCATGTAACGCCGGATTCACACGGATTAGGACGTGTTCAGTCGAATTAGGTTGAATTAGGACGAATTCATTCGACTTTGGTCGTATTCAAGCGGATTACGTCGGATTCAACTAAATTATGTCAATTTAACACCAATTAAGACGTATTCGGTCCAATTGAGACGCATTTAATCAATTTAGGACGAAATAAAACGAATTCAGTCGAATTTAAACGTATTAGCCGGATTCAGCCGGATTAGAACGAATTAGGACGGATGCGAATGAATTAGGACGGATTCAAACGGATTACGTCGCATTGAAGCGAGTTAGAACGAACACAGACGGATTAGGGTGGATTAGTACGAATTCACCGGATTAGAGCTCATTAGAACGGATTCATGAGGATTGGGACAGGTTCAGTTGGAAACTGACTTAACTGTCGATGAACTTAAATTTTTGCGATTTATTGTCATGGTTTTACTGTCAGTCGACGAATTTGGCAGACAGGCAATATTTGGTATTATTATTTGTGATTCTGACTAGGTACTTTATCTTAATATTGAAATAATATTGAGTCAAGTGTATTGAGACTGATTCAAACGGATTAGAACGGATTCAGTCGCATTAGGACGGATTTAGTCGCATTAGGATGGATTCATTCGCATTAGGTTGAATTCAACCGAATTACGTCCGATTCAGTCCAATGAAAACGTATTCAGTTGAATTAGGGCGAATTAGGACGAATTCATCCGGATTGGGTAGTATTTAAACAGATTAGGACGAATTCAGTCCGATAAGGATTTATTTAACCGAATTAAGTTGGATTAGGACGAATTCATTCGAATTATGACGAATGTAGACGAATTAGGGCGGATTATGACGAATTCAGCCGCATTGGGACGAATTCAGTCGAATTAGAATGTATTCAGATCGATTAGGATGTATTGAAACGGATTAGGTGGGATTCAAGTGAATTATGTCATTTCACACCGATTAAGATGTATTCAGTCTGATTAAGACGTATTCAATCAATTTAGGATGGATAAGAACGAATTCAGTCGAATTTGGATAAATTAGGGCGGATTCAGCTGATTTCAAATACAAATTCTACCGCATTACAACGGATTGACACGGATTAGGACATATTCAGTCAAATTAGGTCGGATAAGGACGAATTCGTTCGGCTTAAGTTGGATTCAACAGAAATACGTCGGATTCAGTCCACTGAAGGCGTATTCAGTCGAATTAGGGCGGATTCCGTCGCATTAGAACGGATTCAATCGCATTAGGACGAATTTAGTCACATCAGGACGGATTCATTCGCATTAGGTTGAATTCAAATAAATTAGGTCGGATTAAGACGAATTCCTTCGCATTCGGTTGAATTCAACCGAATTACGTCGGATTCAGTCCAATTAAGACGTATTTAGTCTAATTAGGGCGAATTAGGACGAATTCATCCGGATTGGGTAGTATTTAAACAGATTAGGACGAATTCAGTCCGATAAGGATTTATTTAACCGAATTAAGTTGGATTAGGACGAATTCATTCGAATTATGACGAATTTAGACGAATTAGGGCAGATTATGACGAATTCAGCCGCATTGGGACGAATTCAGTCGAATTAGAATGTATTCAGATCGATTAGGATGTATTGAAACGGATTAGGTGGGATTCAAGTGAATTATGTCATTTCACACCGATTAAGACGTATTCAGTCTGATTAAGACGTATTCAATCAATTTAGGATGGATAAGAACGAATTCAGTCGAATTTGGATAAATTAGGGCGGATTCAGCTGATTTCAAATACAAATTCTACCGCATTACAACGGATTGACACGGATTAAGACATATTCAGTCAAATTAGGTCGGATAAGGACG
>UCOH01012126.1:27201-58486 GCA_900474275.1 Synergus japonicus
GAATTATGTCATTTCACACCGATTAAGACGTATTCAGTCTGATTAAGACGTATTCAATCAATTTAGGATGGATAAGAACGAATTCAGTCGAATTTGGATAAATTAGGGCGGATTCAGCTGATTTCAAATACAAATTCTACCGCATTACAACGGATTGACACGGATTAAGACATATTCAGTCAAATTAGGTCGGATAAGGACGAATTCGTTCGGCTTAAGTTGGATTCAACAGAAATACGTCGGATTCAGTCCAATGAAGGCGTAATCAGTCGAATTAGGGCGGATTCCGTCGCATTAGAACGGATTCAATCGCATTAGGACGAATTTAGTCACATCAGGACGGATTCATTCGCATTAGGTTGAATTCAAATAAATTAAGTCGGATTAAGACGATTCCTTCGCATTCGGTTGAATTCAAAGGAATTACGTCGGATTCAGTCCAATTAAGACGTATTTAGTCTAATTAGGGCGGATTAGGACGAATTCAGTCTAAACAAAGCGTATTAGAACGAATTTAGTTGAATTAGGTCGGATTCAACCGAATTACGACGGATACAGTCCGACTATGACGTATTCAGTCGAATTATATGTCGGATTAGGACAAATTCATTTGGATTAGATTGTATTTAAGAGGATTACGCCAGATTCAGCCGCATTGGGACGAATTCAATCGAATTAGAATGTATTCAGATGGATTATGTTATATTGAAACGGATTAGGGCGGATTCATGTAGATTAGGACAGATTGAAGCGGATTAGGTCAGATTCAAGTGAATTATGTCAGTTTCACACCGATTAAGACGTATTCCGTCTAATTAAGACGTATTCGGTCCGATTAAGACGTATTCGGTCCGATTAAGAAGCATTCAATCAATTTAGGACGGATTAGGACGAATTCGGTCGAATTTGCGTGAATCTGGTGGATGTAGATGATTCCAAATTCAAATTCAATCGAATTAGGTCGGATTCAGTCCAATTAAGACGTATTCAGCCGAATTATAGCGGAATGGGACAGCTTCAGTCGGAACAGGACGGATTAGGACGGATTAAGCTGATATAGGTCAGATTCAACCAAATTACAGCTGATTCAGTCCGATTAAGACGTATGTAGTCTAATTATGTCAGATTAGAATGAATACATACCGATTAGTTCGGATCCGAGCGAATTAGGTCACATGCAAGCGTATTAAAATATAATTTAGACGGATTAGCTCCGATTGTAACGTATAAATTCGTATTAGGTCACATTAAATCGGATGCATTTGGATTAGGACTTCTTTAGTCGGATAAAGTCGGATAAGAACGGAGTAGGTCGAACTGAAGCACATTACATCGGAAAATTCTTAAACTTTGTGAAATTCTGTAAAATTCATTTGGATTTTTTTTAAATCATTAAGAAATTCTAATAATCTCCGGAAACCCTTTAAAAGTCTTTGAAATTCTTATAAATTAATTGAAATTTCTTAAAATCACTTGAAATTCCTTAAAATCACTTAAAATTCTTTGAAATAATAAAATTCAAAAGGATTTCGAATCTTGTGAAAAATTTAAGAATCCCTAATTAAAAGCTTTTGAAATATCCTTTAAAATTAATTTAAAAATTTTTTGAAATTTTTCACGTATAAACCTGTCCAGCCAGTCAAGCTGACAGAACTTATTAACAATGAGACAGTGGAAAATTTGGAAAATGATAAAGTTACAACATTTAATAAAGCATCACTTCCTGAATATATTCTCCTATACTGTGTTCACCTTGGTACTCTATACATCTACGAAATAATGGAATTGTTCGCATAGCCATTTTCGAACAGTCCCTCGGCTGGATATCAGATGTCTCGGAGTTGGGGATATTCAATACGTTAAGGCAAACAATCGTAGTGCTCTTAATGATCTAAATTGTGAGCTTGCACTAAATCGGTATGGAAATATTAAGGAGCTTTCGTCGAGTCGATTAAGTGACCCGGAAGTCAATAAATAAGTATTCAAAGATGGCAAAAATGTGTTGTATTTCATTATTATAAAGTAATATATAATGAAGTAATATTAAATATTTCATCATTAAGTGAAATCATTATTTATGACAAGTAATTTAAAGTTATTTTTATTTTTAGTCGAATTGACTCAGCTCAGGACAGATTTAAACTGATTTAAACGGATAGGTCAGAAGGAAGAGAATTATTCTGCATTCAGACAAATTAGGACGGATTCAGACAGAAAAGACCAAATTAGGACGTATTTATTCGGATTAGGACGTATTTATTCGAATTAGGACATATTTATTCGGATTAGGACGTATTCAGTCGAATTACGTCGGATTAGGACAAATTCATTTGGATTAGGTTGTATTTAAGCGGATTACGTCGGATTCAACTAAATTATGTCAATTTAACACCAATTAAGACGTATTCGGTCCGATTGAGACGCATTTAATCAATTTAGGACGAAATAAAACGAATTCAGTCGAATTTAAACGTATTAGCCGGATTCAGCCGTATTAAAACGAATTAGGACGGATGCGAATGAATTAGGACGGATTCAAACGGATTACGTCGCATTGAAGCGAGTTAGAACGAACTCAGACGGATTAGGGTGGATTAGTACGAATTCACCGGATTAGAGCTCATTAGAACGGATTCATGAGGATTGGGACAGGTTCAGTTGGAAAGGTACATATTAGGACGTATTTAAACGGATAAGGACGGGTTCAAGTCGATTACATATAATTCGTTTCCATTATGATGTATTCAGTCGAATTAGGACGGATTCAGTCAGAAAAGACCAAATTAGGACGTATTTATTCGGATTAGGACATATTTATTCGGATTAGGACGTATTCAGTCGAATTATGTCGGATAAGGACAAATTCATTTGGATTAGGTTGTATTTAAGCGGATTATACCGGATTCAGCCGTATTAGGACGAATACAGTCGAATTTGAACGAATTAGAACGGATTCAACCAAGTAACGCCGGATTCACACGGATTAGGACGTGTTCAGTCGAATTAGGTTCAATTAGGACGAATTCATTCGACTTTGGTCGTATTCAAGCGGATTACGCCGGATTCAACTAAGTTATGTCAATTTAACACCAATTAAGACGTATTCGGTCCGATTGAGACAAAGTCAATCAATATAGGACGGATTAAGACAAATTAGGAAGAAGTCAACGGATTCAAGCCAATTAGGACGGATTCATAAGGATTAGAACAAATTCAGTCGAAACTGTGCACATTAGAACGAATGCACACGGATTAAGTCGGATTAAGGCGGATTCAAATGAATTACGTAGGATGAGAACGAATTCAGTCGAATTACGGCGGATTAAAGTGCATTTATGTGGATTAGGACGAATTGAGGCGGATTAGGTCGGATTAGGACGAATTCATTCGGCATAGGTCGTATTCAATCGGATTATGTCGAATTATAGTGAATTATGTCCGTTTACACCGATTAAGACGTATTCGGTCCCATTAAGACGCATTCAATCAATTTAGATCGGATTAGGACGAATTCAGTCGTATTTGGGCGGATTAAGATGTATTCGAACGAATTAGCGCGGATTCATGTAGATTAGGACGGGTTGAGACAGTTTGAGACGGATTAGGTCGGATTCGAATAGATTAGGTCGGATTCAAATGGATTACGTCGCATTGAAGCGAGTTAGGACGAACTCAGATGGATTAGGGTGGATTAGTACGAATTTACCGGATTAGAGCTCATTAGGACGGATTCATAAGGATTAGGACAGGTTCAGTCGGAAAGGTACATATTAGGACGTATTTAAACGGATAAGGACGGATTCAAGTCGATTACGTATAATTCGGTGCCATTATGATGTTTTCAGTCAAATTAGACGAATTATGACGAATTTATTCGAATTAGGTCGTATTCAAATCAACTACGATAGATTAGAACGAATTCAATCGAATTAAGGCGTATTGGAACGGATTCGAATGGATAGGTCGTTTCATTATTTTGTAGTTTTGTGAATTATTTTCATACAGTATTATGATGTATTAGGAATTTTTATGAATTATTATAAAGTATTTCATTATTAGGTGAAATTATTATTTAGGAAAATTATTTGAAACCATTTTTATCTTTAATTCGAATAAAATGAGATAAAGTTACATTAAAAAAATATAAAGTGAAGTTACTGTGGATTTTTTTAACAGAAACGAGTTTGTCGAAGTAAACACATTTAAACTGGCCCTCTCTCATGGTGATTCATTCAACAAAACACTAAATTCTCCCAAACTCAGTAAATTTCGAACTTCAGAGGTTTACTTGATCAGTTTACCACTATTCCTGTTTTTTGTTGTCAGCCTGCAGGTCGCACTAAATCCAGCTACAACTACTTAATCTTATTCAAGTCTGCTTGTCTGACTGAGTCCCTGTTTACACTACTTTACTTCTCCAAAGTGGTACTTTATAATTTTTCAAATCATCTAAAATAATGAGAAAGCACAATTTTTGCTTTTTACAAAAATTATAAAATTTCTTCATAGAATAAGTTTTGCAGAGGTGGAAATTTCAACATTTAAAAAAATGTTTTATCAAACAATATTTTTTTAATAATAATAATATTATTATTATTATTTTATTTTTAATTAATTAAAAACTTATTTATAATAGTTAATTTATGTTTTTTTTTCAGTAAAAAAATTTCGCAGATTTTAAACCGATTTTAATTCAATTTACGGTTATTTAAAAAATACAGAAAAATGTTTAGAAAATAATAAAAAATAAGAAATCTGAATAGATTGAATTGTAGCTACTTTAATAATAAGTTTCAATCACTAATAATAAGTTATTGGTAACATCCTCCCTTCAACAGGATTCTCCCATTAAAAGTATCCACCCTCCGCGCAAGTTTGTCGGAAAACATTCTTCCCTCTATAAATTGTCAATCACTATTGTGTTTGCCACCCTATCTTCTAAAGAAATCGTTTCATTTAACTTCCAGAACCTTTTAACCTACAGTTGAGTACTAGAGACATCAGCTCGATACATTAAATTGAAAATGAAAGAAAAATACTGACCAAGTGATCGGAAACCCTTATAGCATCTCTATTTTCTCTAGAAAAAAAAACAATTTTTTTTAGTAGAAACATTTCTGCTATAAATATTCGGATTCGATCGGATTCCGTCGGATTAGATCAGATTCCATAAGATTAGATCATTTTCCGTAGGATTAGATCGGAATCAGTCTGATTATGTCGGATTTATACGGATAAGATCCTATTAAGGCGGATTATTTCTAATTCAAGCGGAATATGTCGAATACAGTAGGATAAGATCTGCTTTAACCGGATAAGATTGTGTTTAATAGAGTTGGATCGGACTCAATCGGATAAAATCGAATTAACTCGTATAAGGCCAGGCTCAACGGATAAAATCGAATTAGATCGTGTGCAGGCGGATTAAGTAGCCTTCAGCCGGATTTAAACGGATAAAAACATATAGGGACAGATTAAGGCAGATTATATCGGGTTCAGGCAGATTCAGTCGGATTCAATCTGATCAGGATGTATTCAGTCGTTTTAGATCGAATTAGAACGAATTAATTCGCATTCAGGCGGATTAGGACGGATTCTTTCGGATAAGGACGTATTAAGTAGGATTTAAGCAGATTACGTCGTATCCAGTTGGATAAGGACGGATTCATTCCTATTTGTTCGGATTTATTAGGATTAGTTCATATTAAGACGAATTAGGACGGATTCAGTCGAATGAGGTCATATTCAATTGGATTTAATCGGAATCATTCGGATTCAGACGGATAAGCCCGATTCAGATTGATTAGGTCGGATAAAACCACATTGAATTCTATAATTCAAAATTATTTCTGATTCATACGGATTAGGTCGGATTCAATCAGATTTAGTCGAATTAATTCGGATTCATTCGTATTATTTCGGATTTACCATCATTCATTCGGATTAGTACATAGTAAGACCGATTTATTCAGATTAGTCGGATTTATTAGGATAAATTCAAATTCAAACGGATTAGGTCCGATTCATACCGATTATGTCAAATGAAACTGCATTGGAATCCTTGTTTTAAAAATTGGGATTTGTATGCTATGTCTTTAAGCAGATTTTATCGTTTACAGTCGAAGGAGGACGGATTCATTCGGATTAAGACGTATTAGATCGGATACAAGCAGATTACGTTGTAATTTATTGGATTAGGGCGGTTTCGAGCGAATTTAGTCAGGTTCAGTCGGATTTATTCTGATTAGTTCAAATTCATTCAAATAAATTCGACTTCATGCGGATTAAATCGAATTCATACGCATTAATTCGAATTTATTGGGATTAGTCCATATTAAGGCAAATTAGGATGGATTCATTCGAATTCATTCGGATTAATTTGAATTCAATCAGACTATGTCGCATTCATTCGGATCAGTCCATATTCAGACAAATTAGGACGGATTCAGTCGAATTTAGTCAACTTTAGTCGGATTCATTCGGATTAGTTCGACTTTATTCAGATTAATTCAAATTCATTCGGATTAAATGGAATTTATTCGCATTAATTCGAATTCATTCGGATTAGTCCATATTAAGACAAATTAGCACGGATTCAGTCGAATTTATTCAATTTTAGTCGGATTCATTCGGATTGATTTGAATTTATTCAGATTAATTCAAATTCATTCGGATTAAATAGAATTTATTCGGATTAATTTGAATTCAATCAGACTATGTCGCATTCATTCGGATCAGTCCATATTAAGAAAAATTAGGACGGATTCAGTCGAATTTAATTAAATTTAGTCGGATTCATTCGGATTAGTTCGACTTTATTCAAAAATTATTCAAATTCATTCGGATTAAATGGAATTTATTCGGATTAATTCGAATTCATTCGGATTAGTCCATATTAAGACAAATTAGCACGAATTCAGTCGAATTTATTCAATTTTAGTCGGATTCATTCGGATTGATTCGAATTTATTCAGATTAATTCAAATTCATTCGGATTAAATAGAATTTATTCGGATTAATTTGAATTCAATCAGATTATGTCGCATTCATTCGGATCAGTCCATATTCAGACAAATTAGGACGGATTCAGTCGAATTTAGTCAACTTTAGTCGGATTCATTCGGATTAGTTCGATTTTATTCAGTTTAATTCAAATTCATTCGAATTCATTCGGATTAAATAGAATTTATTCGGATTAATTCGAATTCATCGGGATTAATTCGAATTCATTCGGATTAGTTCATATTAAGACAAATTAAGACGAATTCTGTCGGATTTAGTCAGATCAAGTCGTATTCATTGAAATTAGTTCAAATTAGATCCGATTCAAGCTGATTATTTCAGATAAACTCGGATTAGATCGAATTCAATCGGGTAATATTAATTACAGTCGCTGTGGATCGCCTTAAATCGGATAAAAACGTTTTCAGTCGTACAAGATCGGATTCAATCGGACTGTCATTTTTTATTGAAACTAGGATTAGATCGGAATGAAACTGTTTAGTTCAGAAACAGATTCCGGAATATAACGATTCAAAATGCGAATAACTTAAGACGCTCATGTTTATCATAGTTTGATAATCATCCATATATCTTTTGTTTGTTTGTATCTCTGGGAGAGGGGCAATAAAAAGGTTTGTGGAGCTATTATGGCGTCGAGCGGCAGAACTACTGTTTCATTCTAATCAAGACCATGGAAGTCAGTTATTGGATCCGTTTGTACTCGATGATCTGTCTCCCTTTAATTCACAGCGCTGTCAGAAAAGGAAACTGGATGCTGGAAGGATCACTTTCACAGAAGCTATGTCTCTAAAGGACTATATATATACAGGACTCAATTGTTCTATGACTAATGGTTTTATATATGTATATAAATAATATATATAGACTCGGAAGAAATTTTTACAATAAACTATGTAAACTCGGAAAAAATTGCTCGTACAGGTAGATAAATTAAAAAAAATTAAATCAATAGAATATATACCAATTTTTTTAATATTATTAATAATTATTAAATAATTTGATATAATTCTAATTTAGTTATATAATTTAGACGAATAATAATAATAATAAAAGATTTTTTTAAGATACAAAAAAAATATAGAAAAAAAGATTTTATCAGAAATTCAAAGTATTTTAAAATAGTTACTTTTTTAGAACGGTTTTAAAACCGCTTGAAATTTAAATATAAAAAATAAATAAACCAGTTGTAAACTTTGAAAATATACACACTGATGATAGGACACGAAAAGTATTGAGACCAATGCTAGTTGAAAGTAAGTAAAATAAGAGTCGAAAGTAAAATAGCTTTCAGAAAGAAGGATTTTAGAACCTTGGCGTAGGAACTTTCGTAAATAAAGTAACATCAATACCCTTCTAATAAAGAAAAGATGGTTCACTCGGAACGAACAGATATATCGGTTTATTCCTAGCGAGACTGCGCTCTCTAGAGGCAAAAGAGGTAAGAGAAAAGAGAAAAAGGGTGAGGAGAAAAGAGGCAAGAAGAAAGGAAAAGGAAAAGAGTTCAGGGAAAAAGCGAAGTTCAACGAAACGTTTTCCCCTCTTGATCTCGATAAGAACTCTGCTTTTTTAAAAGCTCTCGATCTTCTATCCGTGCGCGCATAGATTGCTATCCGCCACCACACCACAAGAACCTATACCTGTACCACAAAAACATATATGTATATCTCAATGTATATGATAAAGAAAATCTCACCGCTGCTATATTAAAAATGTAGCCCGTGTGACATACGCCCTTTTTAAACCCCACATGACATACGCCCTTTTTAATCCCACATGACATACGCCTTTCTTAACCCCATGCAACATACGCCCTTTTTGAACTCTATATGACATACGCCCTTTTTACCCATATGCGACATATGCCCTTTTTACTACTGTGACATACGCCCTTTTTGACACTCATGTAACATGAGTTCTTTTTAACCCAAGTGACATACGCCCTTTTAAACCCCACGTGACATACGTCCTTTTTAATCCCAACATGATATACGCCCTTTTTGAACCCCACATGACGTACATCCTTCTTTACCTCAATGTAACATACGCCCTTTTTCCCATATGCGACATATGCCCTTTTTACTCCTATGACATACGCCCTTTTTGACACTCATGCAACATTAGTTATTTTTTAAACTCAAGTGACATACGCCTTTTTAAACCCCACGTGACATACGCCCTTTTTAACCCCACATTACATACGCCATTTTTAACCCCACATGGCATACGCCCTTTTTAACCCCATGTGACATACACTTTTTGAACCCCATATGACGTACGCCCTTTTTTACCCCTAAGTAACATATGTCCTTTTTATCCCCACGCGACATATGCCCTTCTTGACGCCACGACAGATATGCCCTTATTAACCTACTTCGGGAGAAATGCCCTTCTTAACCCCCCCACGTAACATACGCCATTCATGACCTCCATGTAACATACGCCCTTTTTAATTTCCATGTGATATATCATTAAATATTTATAAAACTGTTTTTATTCCAAAAAAAATCGTATTCTGAAAAGTGTGAACCACCTTAAACATCTTGACCCTAAGAACAATTAAAAAATAAATAAAATAAGATAAAAATCTTCTCTACAGTTTTTGTCTGAACGATTTCTTTGTAGATGGAGTATTTTAAGAGATATTTCGATCCATAGATTAAACCTATATACATATACCTGTACCAATACCCACACGAGCATTTCCAGAGTCAGGCGTTATACGTCACAGTGGATGCAGTGAAACAAAATAGGGCAGAGGTCTCGTGAAATGTCGCGTCGCGTCGTCAAGCTGATACAGTTCCATGATTTGAAAAAAAAAAAAGAAAAAAAACCAGCGGAACAATGAGCACGCAGGGAACAAAGAATATCGACCCTACCGGGTGCCCAGAACCACCGGACTCAATTAGAAAGATATAGTATCCGCCTCTGAAGGACTATATAGCACACTCAAAGGCCTCTAGAGTCCTCTGCGGTCCTAGACGCACTGTAGCAAAAAAAATTCCTGTGGACAAATCAATTTTCAGCCTAAACTAATCATCCAATTTGGGAGTTTTTTTGTATCCACTTCATGAAAGAAAAAAAAATAAGAGTCACTCGGATAAGGTCGAATTCAAACGGATTAGGACTGATTTTACAAACTACTTTTTTTCACAACTTTTTTTATCAACTACTTTTCCAAACTACTTTTTCCAACTTCTTTTCTAACCACTTTTCCCAATTTCTTTTCCTAACTACTTTTTCCACACTCTTTTTTCCAACTTTTTTTCCTAACTACTTTTCCAACTTTTCTTCCCAATTTCTTTTTCCAACTACTTTTCCCAACTTCTTCTACCAACTATATTTTCCAAATAATTTTTCCACATTTTTCTCCCACCTACTACTGCCAACTGGTTTTCCCAACTATTTTTCCCAGTTTCTTTTTCCACCTACTTTTTTCAACTTCTTTTCCCAACTTCATTTCCTAACTACTTTTGCAAACTGGTTTTCCTAACTTCCTTTCCCAACTGCTTTTCCAACTTTTCTTCCCAATTTCTTTTGTAACTACTTTTCCCAATTTCTTTTCCTAACTACTTTTTCCACACTCTTTTTTTCAACTATTTTTTCAACCTAGTTTTTTCAAATACTTTTCGGACTACTTTTTCCCAACTACTTTTTTCCACTTTTTTCCTAACTACTTTTCTTAATTTCTTTTTCAATTTCTTTTCCCAACTACTTTTTTCAACTTCTTTCCCTAATTACTTTTTCCAACACCTTTTTCCAACTTCTTTACCAACTACTTTTGCAAACTAGTTTTCCTGATTTCCCTTCCCAACTACTTTTCCAACTATTCTTTCCAATTTCTTTTCCTAACTACTTTTTCCAACTTTTTTTCCTAACTTCTTTTTCCAACTACTTTTGCAAACTAGTTTTCCTAACTTACTTTTCCAACTAGTTTTCCCAACTACTTTTCTCAATTTCTTTTCCCAACTACTTTTTTCAACTTCTTCTCCAAACAACTTTTCTCAATTTCTTTTCCCAACTTCTTTTCTCAAATACTTTTCTCAACTTCATTTCCTAACTACTTTTTCCACACTGTTCTCCTAACTATTTTTTCCAACTACTTTTTCCAAATTATTCTCCGAATTACTTTTTTCCAACTAATTTTGCCAATTTATTTTCCCAACTACTTTTCCCAACTTCTTTTCTCAACTACTTTTACAAACTAGTTTTCCGAACTACTTTTCCCAACTTCTTCTACCAAATATTTTTCCCAACTACTTTTTCCACATTCTTCTCCCACCTACTTCTGACAACCGATTTCTCAACTATTTTTCCCAATTTATTTTTCCGCCTTTTCCATTTTTTTGGAAGTAATTCTCCAAATTACTTTTTTCCAACTTCTTTTCCCAACTTCATTTCCTAACTACTTTTCCCAATTTCTTTTCATAACTACTTTTTCCACACTCTTTTTTCCAACTATTTTTCCCAACTACTTTTACCACATTTTTCTCCCACCTACTTCTGTCAACTGGTTTTCCAACATTCCTTCCCAATTTCTTTTTCCAACTACTTTTTCCAACTTCTTCTACAAACTATTTTTCCAAACTACTTTTTCCACGTTCTTGTCAAAACTACTTCTGCCAATTGGTTTTCTCAATTTCTCTTCTTAACTACTTTTGCAACCTAGTTTTCCTAACTGCCTTTCTCAAATTGGGTCAGATTAGGTCGAGTTCAAGCGAATTACATTGCATTCGGGCGGGTTCGGATGAATTCAGTTGGATTAGACCGGATTAAGCTGGATTAATTCCGATTAGGATCTATTAGATAGGATTCAAACAGAATAGTCTGATTCAGTCGGATTCATTCGAATTTATCCTGATTAATCTAAATTCAGTAGGATTGGATAATAAAATATAAAGGAACAATTCGAATTAAGCCGGATTGAAACGGATTACACCGGATTCAACCCGATTAGGGAATATTCAGTCGACACATAGTTAATTATGACAAATTAAATCGGATAAGGACGGATTCTGACGGATTTATGCAGATTAGGTCGGATTCAGTCGGAATAAAACGGATTCATTCGAATTAGGTTGGACTCAAACATATTACGCCGAATTTAGTCCTATTAGGTCGTATTAAATCGACTTAGTCGGATTAGAACGTATACATTCGTATTAGGTTGGATTGAAACGGATTACACCGGATTCAACCCGATTAGGGAATATTCAGTCGACACATAGTTAATTATGACAAATTAAATCGGATAAGGACGGATTCTGACGGATTTATGCCGATTAGATCGGATTCAGTCGGAATAAAACGGATTCATTCGAATTAGGTTGGACTCAAACATATTACGCCGAATTTAGTCCTATTAGGGCGTATTAAATCGACTTAGTCGGATTAGAACGTATACATTCGTATTAGGTTGGATTCAAGCGGATTACAACGAATTTATCCGGATTAGGACGTATTCAATCGAATTGGGACATATTAGGACGGATTTAGTTTTATTAGATTGGATTTTTAAAAAAACATTCGAATTAGGTCAGATTTGAGCGGAATATTACGAATTCAGACGGATTATGACGTATTCAATCGGATTATGACGTATTCAGTCGAATTCGTACAGATTAGAATGGATTAATGCCTATTAGGTCGGATTCAAGCGAATTAACTCGCATGCAGAGGTATTAGGACCATTAGGTCGGATTCGGACAGATTGGAACGTATACATTCGGATTATGTCAAATTAGAACAGATTCATACGGATTAAGTCAGATTCAAGCGAATTTGGAAAATATTACAAGATTTTTCTTGGGGGTTTAAGGAATTTTACAATATTTTAAGGAATTTTAAAGAATTAAAAAAATTGTTTTTATAATTTCATGGGATTTAAGAGAATTTTACAATTAGTAAATAGATTAGTACACAGATCCATTGATATAGTCTATGGTGATAACAGGAATTAATGGAAAACTGATTAACACACCGAAATTCCTGAACAAACTAAATTAATTACAAAGAGTTATAAAGTAGACAATTCACAATAAACAAATGAGCGCAAATTGTTACTCATTCCAATTACTGTAAAATGTGTTATCCAGTTCAACCATTCTCACTAATTATTCTCTGAATTTACTTGTATCGGACGCTTCACAATTTTCATACAAAACCAATTGTATTGTAATGCTAAACGTATTGTGTTCGCCTCAAAATGTAAAAAAGCGATTTCAAGATTCTAGGAAATCCTGGAGATATAAAAATATACCAAGTTATTTAAAGGAGTTCCAGAAGGTTCTAAAAGTTTTTTAAACGAAAAAATTTGAATGGATATGAAGATTTATAGAAATTTTAAAGAAAATCTCTACAAACTCTGTACAAAATGATATTGGGAAAAGTTTGGGAAAGAAGTTTGAAAAAGTAGAATCAAAAAAGGAGAGTGGGAAAAGTATTGAATTAGGAGTTTGGAAAATGGAGTTTGTGAAACGGGGGTTGAGAAGAAAAAAAGTTGGGAAAGGTTGCTTTGAAGGTAAAATTTGGGGGAAAAGGTTGAAAAAATAATCAGGAAAAATGAGTTTGAAAAGAGTGAGAACAGAGTTTTGCGTAAGAGAATTTGAAGAGGAGGTGGAAAAAGATTTTTTTAACGGTTTGGAAAAGTAAGTTAGAAAACGGGGTTGGAAAGGTAAGTTAGAACACGAGGATTGAAAAGAAAATTGGAAAAGTAGGTGAGAAAACGAGGACTGTAAAGAAAGTTAGAAAAGTTGGTTAGAAAAATAAATTAGAAAATTAGATTAAAATTACATTAGGTTAGAGAAATAGGTTAGAAAATTAAGTCGGAAAAGTAGGTTTGAAAGGATCACAAAAGGAAGTCAGAAAGTAGGTCAGAGAAATAAGGTAGAAAATTAGGTTAGAAAAGTAGGTTAGAAAGAAGGTCAGAAAATTAGGTTTGAAACGTAAGTTAGAAAATGAGATTGGGAAATAGGTTGGAAAAGTAGGTTAGAAAATGAGGTTGGAAAGAAGCTTGACACGGTAGGTTGGAAAATGAGTTTGGAAAAGTAGCCCAGAAATAAGGGTCAGAAAGCCGGGTTAGAAAGTAGGTTAGAAAAATAGATTAAGAAAAGGGGTTGGAAAGGAAAGTTAGAAACCAAGAATTGAAAAGTATTTTGGAAAAGTAGGTTAGAAAAGTAATTCAAAAAAGAGGTTAGAAAATTAGGTTATAGAAATAAGTTAGAAAGTAAGTTAGAAACTTAAGTCGGAAAAGTAAGTTAGAAAATTAGGTTACAGAAATAAGTCAGAAAGTAAGTTAGAAAATTACTTTGGAAAAGTAGGTTAGAAAATAAGGTCAGAAAATTAGGTTTCGAACGTAAGTTAGAAAATGAGGTTGGAAAAGTAGCCCAGAAAGAAGGGTCAGAAATCTGGGTTAGAAAGTAGGTTAGAAAAATAGATTAGGAAAAGAGGTTGGAAAGGTAAGTTAGAAAACGGGAATTTTAAAGTATTTTGGAAAAGTAGGTTAGAAAAGTAATTCAAAAAAGTACGTTAGAAAATTAGGTTACAGAAATAAGTTAGAAAGTAAGTTAGAAAATTACTTTGGAAAAGTAGGTTAGAAAAGAAGGTCAGAAAATTATGTTTGAAACGTAAGTTAGAAAATGAGATTGGGAAGTAGGTTGGAAAAGTAGGTTAGAAAATGAGGTTGGAAAGAAGCTTGACAAGGTAGGTTGGAAAATGAGTTTGAGAAAGTAGCCCAGAAATAAGGGTCAGAAAGCCGGGTTAGAAAGTAGGTTAGAAAAATACATTAGGAAAAGGGGTTGGAAAGGAAAGTTAGAAAACGAGAATTGAAAAGTATATTGGAAAGGTAGGTTAGAAAAGTAATTCAAAAAAGTAGGTTAGAAAATTAGGTTACAGAAATAAGTTAGAAAGTAAGTTAGAAAATTAAGTCAGAAAAGTAAGTTAGAAAATTAGGTTACAGAAATAAATTAGAAAGTAAGTTAGAAAATTACGTTGGAAAAGTAGGTTAGAAAAAAGGTCAGAAAATGTAGTCAGAAAATTAGGTTTAGAAAGTAGGTTGGAAAAAAACATTAGAAAATGAGGTTGCGAAGTAGCTTGACAAGGTAGGTTAGAAAATGAGTTTGGAAAAGTAGCCCAGAAATAAAGGTCAGAAAGCTGGGTTAGAAAGTAGGTTAGAAAAATAGATTAGGAAAAGGGGTTGGAAGGGTAAGTTAGAAAACGAGAGTTGAAAATATTTTGGAAAAGTAGGTTAGAAAAAAGGTCATAAAATGAAGTCAGAAAATTAGGTTGGAAAAATAAGTTAGAAAATGAAATTGGAAAGTAGGTTAGAAAAATAGATTAAGAAGTGGGTTAGAAAAGTAAGTTAGAAAGTATGTTAGGAAAAAAGGTTGCAAAAGGGTTGTACAAAGAGTGGAAAAATTGTTTGAAATTGGAAGTTAGAAAATAGTCAGAAAACAGATGAAGAAAAAAATGTTGGATTATTAGTTTGGAAAAAGGAATTTAGGAAAATAGTTGGAAAAAGTATTTTAGAAAAGAAGTTGGGAATTGTATTTTGGAAAAATAGTCTGGAAAAGTAGTTGGGAAAAGAAGTTGGTAAAAGTAGTGTGGAAATGTAGTTGGGAAAAGTAGTTTAGAAAATTAGATGGTGAAATTAGTTGATAAAAATAGTTGGAAAAAGTATTTTGAAAAGAATTTAAGAATTGAAGTGGGAAAATAATATTGGGAAAAGTATTTCGGAAATGGGGTGCTTGAAAAAGTGTAAAATTTCAAATTGCAGTAAGTATTCGATCCACTCACTGGAAAATAAATTTCAAGTTGGGTGTGGAAAAGTTTTCTGCGAGATTCAGTAGCTTTTAGATGAAGCGAGACCAATCTTTGGAAATAGCTATCGTCGAGTGGAAGCATCACTTTTTTCACACGGTGGTTCAGACGTTCCATAAACTTGGTAAATAAATTGCCGCGACGAGTTTGGAAACGCGCGCGGCTAAATCCAACGAGAAAGCTGTTCAAAGGGAAAAGTACCGCCTTCGCAATCGTCCCTGATTGCACATTTATTTGATTTCAAGTTTCTTTCATATCCACGCGAATCAAGGAGGCGTTTAAGAATTTAAAGGTGGAACGACTTAGCAAACGTATTTACATAACTTTCCTTCTCCTTTGTACAAATGACCTTTTTGCCTCTGTAAAACAGAGTCCCTTGTCGAGTGAAATGGACAGAATTAAAAGTTCAACAAACCAAGACCAGAGCGATATTAACTTCAACTCTATGATGAGATTCGTTTCTTCAAAACTTTCAAACTTTTTTCTCAAATTCAGTTTTAAAGGATTTCATGCGATTTTATAATTGCTTGAAAATCGTGAATCTTTTGAACTGTTGTGGAATTTTCTAAACTACTTTTCCTAACTTCTTTTCCTAACTACTTTTCCCAATTTTTTCCCAACTACTTTTCCCAATTACATTTCCTAACTTTTTCTCCCAACTACTTTTCCCAATTTCTTTTTCCACCTACTTTTCTCACCTTCTTCTTTTCCCAACTACTTTTTCAAACTAGTTTTTCTAACATACTTTCCCAACTAACTACTTCAACTCAATTAATTTTCCCACCTACTTCTTTCAACTTATTCTCCCAACTACTTTTTCTAACTATTTTTCCCAACTATTTTTGCCAATTTATTTTCCCAACTACTTTTCCCAACTTCTTTTCCCAATTTCTTTTTCCACCTTCTTTTCTCAACTTCTTTTCCCAACTACTTTTCTCAATTTCTTTTCCCAACTACTTTTTCAAACCTCTTTTCCCAACTACTTTTCCCAACTTCTTTTCCTGACTACCTTTCCCAACCACTTTTGACAATTTATTTTCCCAACTTTTTTTCCAACTACTTTTCCCAGCTAATTTTGCCAATTTATTTTCCCAACTAGTTTTCCCAACTTCTTTTCTCAACTTCTTTTTCCACCTACTTTTCTCAACTTTTTTTACCAACTACTTTTACAAACTAGTTTTCCTAACATACTTTCCCAACTAACTACTTCAACTAAATTAATTGTCCCAGCTACTTTTTCCAACTTATTCTGACAACTACATTTCCCAACTTCTTTTCTCAATTTATATTGCTAATTTCTTTTTCCAACAATTTTTTCCAACTACTTTTTCAAATTTATTTTCCCAACTACTTTTGCCAATTTATTTTTTCAACTTTTCCCAACTACTTTTGCAACCTAATTTTCCTAATTTCTTTTCTTAAATACTTTTCCAACTTTCTTTTTCCGCCTACTTTTTCCATCTTCTCCAAACTTCTTTTCCTAATTTCTTTTTCCATCTACTTTTTCCAACTTATTTTCCTAACTTTATTTCCCAACTACTTCTCCCAATTTCTTTTCCCAACTACTTTTCCCTATTTCTTTCTTAGCTAACTTTACCAACTTCTTTTCGCAATGTCTTTTCCAAAATACATTTTCCAATTTATTTTCCCAACTACTTTTTCCAACTTTTTCTCCCAATTTCTGTTTCCATCTTCTTTTCTAAACTTCTTTTTCCAACTACTTTTTCACACTTCTTCTCCCAACAACTTTTCTCAATTTCTTTTCCCAACTACTTTTCCCAACTTCATTTCCCAACTACTTTTCTAACTAATTTTTCCAATTTATTTTCCCAACTAGTTTTCCCAAATTCTTTTCCCAATTTCTTTTTAGACCTACTTTTCTCAACTTTTTTCCCAACTACTTTTACAAACTAGTTTTCCTAACATACTTTCCCAACTACATTTCCCAACTAACTACTTCAACTAAATTAATTTTCCCAAATACTTTTTCCAACTTATTCTACCAACTACATTTCCCAACTTATTTTCCCAACTTCTTTTCCCAATTTATATTGCTAATTTCTTTTTCCAACAATTTTTTCCAACTACTTTTTCAAATTTATTTTCCCAACTACTTTTGCCAATTTATTTTTCCAACTTTTTTTCCTAACTACTTTTGCAACCTAATTATCCTAATTTCCTTTCGTAAATACTTTTCCAATTTTCTTTTTCCACCTACTTTTTCCAACTTCTCCGAACTTCTTTTTCTAATTTCTTTTTCCATCTACTTTTTCCAACTTATTTTCCTAACTTTATTTCCCAACTACTTTTCCCAACTACTTCTCCCAATTTCTTTTCCAAATCCCTTTGGACACTCCACTTTCCCAATTCACTTTTCCCACCCTTTATTAGCCCTTTTCCCAACCCAATCAAAACTTAAACTTGAAGTTTATAAGAAGAGTTTTTATGATTCAATTAACTCATAGCTTAATATAAAATTTTTGAACATAAAGACGTCTTAAGTTAAATCTATGAAATTTCAAGAAGAAGCTCGTGTAAATAGAGAAACTAAAACAAGTTATTCTCGAGTAACAGAGACGCTCTTTGTTGTCAGATTTCTGCGATGAAGATTTGCGCGCATTCGTTTGAGATTTCAAACGCTTTGCCACTTTAAATTTCGGTAAAGCGTAGGAATTCTAAAACAAATACCACACTCGACAAATTGACTTCTCCAACTTCCAATCCTCTTCTTGTCTTGCAAACTGGAACATTCCAAGACGTTTCCTGCTATTTGTCCAAATTGTTTGAAAAGCTGACGACGAATCTTCTTTACGAGCTGATCTCAGTTTTCAAGGTTGACTTCCAGTTCTGTTTGTCGACAAACAAACAAATTCCCTCTAGTCTAATGTTTCTTGGAAATTATTTTATTTTAAGATATTTCAAATGAAGATGTCAAGATTGTATCTTGTGACATTTTTTAGATGGTTATCAACTGTAAATATTTAAGAGTGTGTGTGTACTTACTAAAAGTATTTGTTTCAGATGAATTGGATAATTTTGGACTCACCTGAAACAGAGAAAGAAAAAATTTGGTTAGTCTTTTTAGAAAATAGGTATTTAGCGATATTTCATGAAATTTCCAGAGATTTTAAGGATTTTGAAAAATTTTCAAATAATTGTAGTGGTTTTAAAATGATTTTAAGGGTTTTAAGAATTCCAAAATGTTAAGGATTAATTTCAAGGATTTCGATGAATTTTTCAGAATTTCAAAGGATTTTAAGGAATTTTAAAACCCTAGGGATTTTAAAGAGTTTTAATGGATTTTATAAAATTTCCAACGATATTATGGTTGGAAAGGAAGTTGGGAAAAGTGGTTGAAAATGGTAGTTGGGAAAAAATATTTGGAAAGGTCGGTGAGAAAAACAATTTGGAAAAACAGTTGGAAAAAGAAGTTTAGAAAATAAAATGGAAAACGAAGTTGGAAAACTTTAGATGTAGAAAAAATAGTTTGTAAAAATAGCTGGAAAAAATATTGAGAAAGTAATTTGGAAAAGTAGCGGGGAAAAATATTTGGAGAATATAGTTTGTAAAAGTACTTGACAAGAAATTGAAAAAAAAAGTAGTTGGGAAAAGGAATTGAGGAAAAGGTTGGAAATAAAATTAGTTTGGAAAATCAGTTGAAAAACGAATATAAAAAAAGAAAATGGAAAATGGAGAGGGAAATTTATTTTAGAAAATAAATTGGAAAAGGTAGGTGCAAAAAAAATTGGTATAATTTATTGGAAAAGTAATTTGGAAAAATAATTGGGAAAAATATGTGGAAAAAGAATTTAGAAAATAGAGTTGGGAAAACTACTTTGAAAAAGTAGTTAAGAAAGAAAGTTGGAAAAAGTAGTTGGGAAAAGCAGTTGGGAAAAGATGTTGGAAAAAGTGATTGGGACAAGTAGTTAGGAAAGGAAGTTGGAAAAATTTGTTGGGAAAAGTAATTTGAAAGAAAGTTGGAAAAAGTAGTTGGGAAGAAAATATTTGGAAAAAATTAAGGAAATAGTTGGAAAAGAAGTTGGCAAAAGAAGTAGGAAAAAGAAGTTGGAAAGAGTAGTTGGGAAAAGTAGTTGGGAAAAGTATATGGAAAAAGAATTTAGGAAATGTAATTGGGCAAACTAATTTGAAAAATTAGTTAGGAAAGGGAGTTGGAAAAATTAGTTGGGAAAAGTAGTTGGGAAAGAATGTTGGACAAAGTAGTTGGGAAAAGTAGTTGCGAAAAGTATATGGAAAAAGAATTTCGGAAATGTAGTTGGGAAAACTAGTTTGAAAAATTAGTTAGGAAAAGAAGTTAGAAAAAGTAGTTGGGAAAAATTAAAGAAATAGTTGGAAAAGAAGTTGGAAAAAGAAGTAGGAAAAAGTAGTTGGGAAAAGTAGTTGGAAGAAGTAATTAGGAAAAGTAGTTAAAAAAGGAAGTTGGAAAAATTAATTGGGAAAAGTAGTTGGCAAAAGTAGTTGGGAAAGAAAGTTGGAAAGAGTAGTTGGGAAAAATTAAGGAAATAGTTGGCAAAAGAAGTAGGAAAAAGAAGTTGGAAAGAGTAGTTGGGAAAAGTAGTTGGGAAAAGTATATGGAAAAAGAATTTAGGAAATGTAATTGGGCAAACTAATTTGAAAAATTAGTTAGGAAAGGGAGTTGGAAAAATTAGTTGGGAAAAGTAGTTGGGAAAAGTAGTTGCGAAAAGTATATGGAAAAAGAATTTGGAAAAATTAATTGGGAAAAGTAGTTGGCAAAAGTAGTTGGGAAAGAAAGTTGGAAAGAGTAGTTGGGAAAAATTAAAGAAATAGTTGGAAAAGAAGTTGGAAAAAGAAGTAGGAAAAAGTAGTTGGGAAAAGCAGTAGTTGGAAAAAGTGATTGGGAAAAGTAGTTAGGAAAGGAAGTTGGAAAAATTAGTTGGGAAAAGAAGTTGGAAAAAGTGATTGGGAAAAGTAGTTACGAAAGGAAGTTTGGAAAAATTAGTTGGGAAAGAAAGTTGGAAAAAGTAGTTGGGAAAAATTAAGGAAATAGTTGGAAAAGAAGTAGGAAAAAGAAGTTGGAAAAAGTAGTTGGGAAAAGTAGTTAGGAAAAGTATATGGAAAAAATTTAGGAAATGTAGTTGGGAAAACTAGTTTGGAAAATTAGTTAGGAAAGGAAGTTGGGAAATTTAGTTGGCAAAAGTAGTTGGGAAAGAAAGTTGGAAAGAGTAGTTAAGGAAAATTGAAGAAATAGTTGGAAAAGCAGTTGGAAAAAAAGTAGGAAAAAGTAGTTGGGAAAAGTGGTTGGGAAAGAAAGTTGGAAAAAGTAGTTGGGAAAAGTAGTTAGGAAAGGAAGTTGGAAAAATTAGTTGGGAAAAGAAGTTGGAAAAAGTGATTGGGAAAAGTAGTTACGAAAGGAAGTTGGAAAAATTAGTTGGGAAAAGAAGTTGGAAAAAGTGATTGGGAAAAGTAGTTACGAAAGGAAGTTTGGAAAAATTAGTTGGGAAAGAAAGTTGGAAAAAGTAGTTGGGAAAAATTAAGGCAATAGTTGAAAAAGAAGTTGGCAAAAGAAGTAGGAAAAAGAAGTTGGAAAAAGTAGTTGGGAAAAGTAGTTAGGAAAAGTATATGGAAAAAATTTAGGAAATGTAGTTGGGAAAACTAGTTTGGAAAATTAGTTAGGAAAGGAAGTTGGGAAATTTAGTTGGCAAAAGTAGTTGGGAAAGAAATTTGGAAAGAGTAGTTAAGGAAAATTGAAGAAATAGTTGGAAAAGCAGTTGGAAAAAAAGTAGGAAAAAGTAGTTGGGAAAAGTGGTTGGGAAAGAAAGTTGGAAAAAGTAGTTGGGAAAAGATGTTGGAAAACGTGATTGGGAAAAGTAGTTACGAAAGGAAGTTAAAAAAATTAGTTGGGAAAAGTAGTTGGGAAAGAAAGTTGGAAAGAGTTGGAAAAATTAAGGAAATAGTTGGAAAAGAAGTTGGAAAAAGAAGTAGGAAAAAGTAGTTGAAAAGGAAAATTAGTTAGGAAAGGAAGTTGGAAAATGTAGTTGGCAAAAGTAGTTGGGAAATAAAGTTGGAAAGAGTTGGAAAAATTAAAGAAATAGTTGGATAAGAAGTTGGAAAAATTAAGGAAATAGATGAAAAAGAAGTTGGAAAATGTAGTTGGAAAGACTATTTTGAAAAAGTAGTTGGGAAAAGAAATAAAAAAAATAGTAGTTTGGAAATGTAGGTGGAAAGTTATATTCCATCAAGAAAATAGCTGACAATATATTTTTTTATTATCTAAATTCTATACAGTATAAAAAAATGGAAGAGAATTTCTATCCTTTGGATTTAAGTTTAAAGGACTCTCAACTCCAGGGAAGACTATAAACCGGAAGTTGATATGAACTAAGTTTAGAAGACAAGGTACACTTTTCGTTTTACAACCTGATCTAAGTTACGTGAAGCATGGAATTCTTTTGATTCGATACTGGTGCGGCGCTTCTCTTTCGTCAAAGTATCTTCGACTGACGGTAGCTTAAAGAGGATATCGATTTTCCAGTCGACTGAAGTTCAAGCAGCAGGAAAAAACACCAAGAGTTAGGATCCTGTCCAAGGCAAAGCTGATTAAGAGCTCGAAAACTAGGAGATGTAATCCTGGCGAATCACTACGGGGGTAGTGGGGAAAGCGTCGAATCAGAAAAGCCTAAGGAAGACAAGATAAAACCTCCTGGGATCCATGGGGGAAAAGAATGAAGAGTCTGCTGAGAAAAAAATTTCCTATTCTCTTAAAACGATTCAGGGAACAGAGATGAGCTTTTTTCTGCTTTAAATAATGTTTGCTGACAAAAATAATAGATTCGCGGGGTTTGGAAAAGAAAGTTGGTGAAGAGAGGTGGAAACGGAGGGTGAGAAAGAAATGGTGGATTAGGAGTTTAGAAAAGAGAGCTGGGAAAAGATATTGGACGAAGGTGTTGGGAAAAGACGTTAGGAAAAGAAATTGGATAAAGTGATTGGAAAAATAAGTTGGAAAAAATAGTTGGGGAAACAGTTGGGAAAAGAAATTTGGAAAAGAAATTGAGAAAAGTAGTTGGAAAAGTAGTTTGGAAAAGTAGCTAGGAAAATATATTGGGAAAAGTAATTGGGAAAACTAGTTTGTAACAGAAGTTGGGTAAAACAGTCGGAAAATGTAATTGAAGAAGTAGTTAAGAAAACAAGTTAGGAAAAATAGTTTAGAAAACTATTTTAGGAAAGTAACTAAAAAATAAAATGGGAAAAGTAGTTGGGAAAAGTAGCTGGGAAAAGTAGCTGGGAAAAGTAGCTGGGAAAAGTAGTTTGGAAATGAAATTGGGAAAAGAAGTTGGAAAAAGTAGATTGAAAAAGCAATTAGGAAAAGTAATTTGGAGAAGAAGTTAGGAAAAGTAGGTGGAAAAAGGTAGGAAAAAAATTTAGAAAAGTATTTGAGAAAAGAAGTTGGAAAACGTGATTGGGAAAAGTAATTAGGAAAGAAAGTAAGAAAAATTTGTTGGGAAAAGTAATTTGAAAGAAAGTTGGAAAAAGTAGTTGGGAAAAACATATTTGGAAAAAATTGGAAAAGAAGTTAGAAAAAGAAGTAGGGAAAAGAAGTTGGAAAGAGTAGTTGGGAAAAGAAGTTGGAAAAAGTGATTGGGAAAACTGGTTGGGAAAGAAAGTTGGAAAGAATAGTTGGAAAAAATTAAGGAAATAGTTGGGAAAAGAAGTTGGAAAAAGTGATTGGGAAAAGTAGTTAGAAAGGAATATGGAAAAATTTGTTGGGAAAAGTAGTTGAGAAAGAAAGTTTGAAAAAGTAGTTGGGAAAAGAAGTTGGAAAACGTGATTGGGAAAAGTAGTTAGGAAACGAAGTTGGAAAAATTAGTTGGGGAAACAGTTGGGAAAAGAAATTTGGAAAAGAAATTGAGAAAAGTAGTTGGGAAAGTAGTTTGGAAAAGTAGCTAGGAAAATATATTGGGAAAAGTAATTGGGAAAACTAGTTTGTAACAGAAGTTGGGTAAAACAGTCGGAAAATGTAATTGAAGAAGTAGTTAAGAAAACAAGTTAGGAAAAATAGTTTAGAAAACTATTTTAGAAAAGTAACTAGGAAAATACAATGGGAAAAGTAGCTGGGAAAAGTAGTTTGGAAATGAAATTGGGAAAAGAAGTTGGAAAAAGTAGATTGAAAAAGCAATTAGGAAAAGTAATTTGGAGAAGAAGTTAGGAAAAGTAGGTGGAAAAAGGTGGGAAAAAAATTTAGAAAAGTATTTGAGAAAAGAAGTTGGAAAACGTGATTGGGAAAAGTAATTAGGAAAGGAAGTAAGAAAAATTTGTTGGGAAAAGTAATTTGAAAGAAAGTTGGAAAAAGTAGTTGGGAAAAACATATTTGGAAAAAATTGGAAAAGAAGTTAGAAAAAGAAGTAGGGAAAAGAAGTTGGAAAGAGTAGTTGGGAAAAGAAGTTGGAAAAAGTGATTGGGAAAAGTAGTTGGGAAAGAAAGTTGGAAAAATTAGTTGGGAAAAGTAATTGGGAAAGAAAGTTGGAAAAAGTAGTTGGGAAAAAAATATTTGGGAAAAATTAAGGAAATAGTTGAAAAAGTAGTTGGAAAAAGTATATGGAAAAACAATTTAGGAAATGTAGTTGGGAAAACTAGTTTGAAAAATTAGTTAGGAAAGGAAGTTGGAAAAAGTAGTTGGCAAAACTAGTTGGGAAAGAAAGTTGGAAAGAATAGTTGGAAAAAATTAAGGAAATAGTTGGGAAAAGAAGTTGGAAAAAGTGATTGGGAAAAGTAGTTAGAAAGGAATATGGAAAAATTTGTTGGGAAAAGTAGTTGAGAAAGAAAGTTTGAAAAAGTAGTTGGGAAAAGAAGTTAGAAAACGTGATTGGGAAAAGTAGTTAGGAAAGGAAGTTGGAAAAATTAGTTGTGAAAAAATTTAAAAAAAGTAGTTGGGAAAATTAAGGAAATAGTTGGAAAAGAAGTTGGGAAGACTATTTTGAAAAAGTAGTTGGAAAAAAAAAGTAGTTGGGAAATGTAGTAAATAGGAAAAAACTTTAATAGGAAAAGTAAGAAAAACATTTGCTACAACCTAGCATTTGTTTTACATCCTAATTTTGCTCTTTCTTTCCCAAATACTTTTAAAAAAATTTTTTTACAACTGGAAAATTAGTTGACAAAGAAATTGGGAAAAGTAGTTGGGAAAAGTATATGGAAAAAGAATTTAGGAAATGTAGTTGGGAAAACTATTTTGAAAAATTAGTTAGGAAAGGAAGTTGGAAAAAGTAGTTGGCAAAACTAGTTGGGAAAAAAAGTTGGAAAATCAGTTGGGGAGAAAGTTGGAAAAGCAGTTGGGAAAAAAGTTTGTAAAAGCAATTTTAAAAACTTTGGAAATTAAAATGGAAAATGAAGTTGGGAAATGTAGTTGAAAAAAATATTTGGAGAAAATAATTCGAAGAACCAGTTGGAAAAAATAATTGGTGAAAATAATTTGAAAAAAAAAGTTGAAAGAAGAAATTGAGAAAATAAAATGGAAAATGAATTGGAGAAAAGTATACTTTTCCCAACTTCGATACTAAAATACATATTTTAGAATAGAAATTGGAAAAAGTAGCTAAGAAAGGAAATTACTGGAAAAGTAATTTCAAAAAATCACTGTGAAAAGTATTTGGGAAATGTAGTTGGGAAATGTAGTTGAGAAAAATGAAAATGTAGTTGGGAAATGTATTTGGGAAAAACAATTTGTAAAAGTACTTGGGAAAAATGTATGGGAAAAGTAATTGGAAAAATTAATTGAGAAAAGTATTTGGAAATATTAATTGAGAAAAGTAGTTGGAAAATGAAGTTGGGAAATGTATTTGGGAAAAACAATTTGTAAAAGTAGTTGAGAAAAATATATGTAAAAAGTAATTGGAAAAATGAATTGAGAAAAGTAGTATGAAAAATGAATTGGAAAATGTAGTTAGGAAAATTATTTGTGAAAAAAATTTGAAATCACTGCAAGGGCTATGGAAAATCACCGAATCAGAAAGAAAACCCTAAGAGAGACAAGATAAAACCTCCCGGGATCTATGGGGGAAAAGAATGAAGGAAGTCTACTGAGAAAAAAAATTTCCCATTCTCTTGAACCGTTTCAGGGAACAAAGCTGAGCTTTGTCTTCTTTTAAATAATGTTTGCACACCAAAAATAATAAAGTCGCGTGACAACCAGAGAAGACTGAAGAAAAAAGAGGAATTAATTTTTTTTAATAAATTGAGAAAAAGGATCTGCACTATATATATATAAATAAAAAATATACTGTATATAAATAAAAAATATACTGTATATAAATAAAAAATATATCTATAAATAAAAAAATATGTACAAATAAAAAAATTATTTATAAATAAAAAAGCTGACTAATTATATTTCATAAAGGGCGTCATATTTCATAATGACAATTTTTTTTTGAAAGTAAGTTGATTAAGCTAAGGTTAGTGCATAAGAGAATTTCTAAAGAGCTCTTAGAAGTGGAATCATCAGATGATAAATGGAAGCAGCTTCTAATCGGTGGGATCTTGAAAGCTTTTTTTTAGCACACTTGCCTAACCGGAAAACGACATCCAACGACATCAGTCGCGTGGGGGCGATTGCATTGAAGTATGAAGGGCAAATTGCGAATGATGACAGGCTCATTTCTCGGAGATGTCGTCCCAAATCGTTCTACGACGCGTGAAAAATGAGTTTCTAGACACCATGGACCATTTTCCATCTCCAGGCGAGCGATCTCTCCTGAACGGTCGCACAAAGCGTTTATGGTCCGAAATACAAATTTAGTGTTCATAATCTGGTACAGGTCGTATTTCTCTTTGAATTTTGATTTTGAATTTTTCTAGGAATTTTTCTAGGAATTTATAGAATTGAATTCTTTAGGAAATTTTCTATTGCGATTTTCGGTTTTTTCACAGAGAAACAAAATTAAGTATAAGGTGGAAAAATAGTTAGGAAAAGAAGTTGGACAATTAATTTTAAAAATAAGTTAGGAAAATTAGTTTGGAAAAATAGTTGGGAAAATTAGTTGGGAAAAGTAGTTTCAACAGTTGGGAAAAGAAGTTGGAAAATTAATTTTAAAAGTTAGTTAGGAAAATTAGTTTGGAAATATAGTTGGGAAAATTAGTTGGGAAAATTAGCTTAGAAAACTAGTTGGAAAAAGTAGTTAGAACAGTTGGGAAAAGAAGTTGGAAAATTAATTTAAAAAGTTAGTTAGGAAAATTAGTTTGGAAAAGTAGTTGGAAAAATTAGTTGGGAAAATTAATTTACAAAGTTAGAAAAATTAGTTTGGAAAAATAGTTGGGAAAATTTTCTTAGAAAAGTAGTTGGGCAAACTAGTTGGAAAAAGTAGTTAGAACAGTTGGGAAAAGAAGTTGGAAAATTAATTTAAAAAGTTAGTTGGGAAAATTAATTTACAAAGTAAGTTAGAAAAACTAGTTTGCAAAAGTAGTTGGGAAACGAAGTTAGGAAAAGTAGTTGGAAAAAGTAGTTTCAACAGTTGGGAAGAGAAGTTGGAAAATTAATTTAAAAAGTTAGTTAGGAAAATTAGTTTGGAAATATAGTTGGGAAAATTAGTTTGGAAATATAGTTGGGAAAATTAGTTGGGAAAATTAGTTTAGAAAACTAGTTGGAAAAAGTAGTTAGAACAGTTGGGAAAAGAAGTTGGAAAATTAGTTTGGAAAAGTAGTTGGGAAAATTAGTTGGGGAAAATTAATTTACAAAGTAAGTTAGGAAAATTAGTTTGGAAAAAGAGTTGGGAAAATTAGTTGGGAAAATTGGCATAGAAAAGTAGTTGGGCAAACTAGTTGGAAAAAGTAGTTAAAACAGTTGGGAAAAGAAGTTGGAAAATTAATTTAAAATTTAGTTAGGAAAATTAGTTTGGAAAAGTAGTTGGGAAAATTAGTTGGGAAAGTTAATTTACAAAGTAAGTTAGAAAAACTAGTTTGCAAAAGTAGTTGGGAAACGAAGTTAGGAAAAGTAGTTGGAAAAAGTAGTTTCAATAGTTGGGAAGAGAAGTTGGAAAATTAATTTAAAAAGTTAGTTAGGAAAATTAGTTTGGAAATATAGTTGGGAAAATTAGTTGGGAAAATTAGCTTAGAAAAGTAATTGGAAAAAGTAGTTAGAACAGTTGGGAAAAGAAGTTGGAAAATTAATTTAAAAAGTTAGTTAGGAAAATTAGTTGGGAAAATTAGCTTAGAAAAGTAGTTGCAAAAGTAGTTGGGAAAAGTAGTTGGAAAAAGTAGTTAGAACAGTTGGGAAAAGAAGTTGGAAAATTAATTGAAAAAGTTAGTTAGGAAAAATAGTTGGGAAAAGTAGTTGGAAAAAGTAGTTAGAAAAGTAAGATAGGAAGACTATTGTGGAAAAGTAGTTGGGAAAAGGAGTTGGAAAAAAATGTGGAAAAATAAGTTGGGAATATAAGGTAGAAAAACAAGTTAAAAAAACAAGTTGGAAAAAGAATTTGGAAAAATAAGATGGCAAACGTAGAGGATAAAATTAGTCAGGAAAATCTTCGAAATTCAACCTTCTCTTAAACTCAATAAATCTTCAAAGTTAATTAAATTAATAAAAAATCATTAAATCCTTAAAAAATAAAAAATTTAAATTCTAATAATTTAAAATCCTTATAAAATATAAAGGCATATTAATTTTTGCCTTTGTTAAGCTCATGGTTGTTAGTTACTGATTTATATTTATTCTCGTTAAGACAGATTCTGTACTGAGCTAAACAATGAATGTCTGCTATACACGAGACATAAGATTTACAACACAGCATATTTTTATGCGTTTCTTTTTTACCTCTGATAGTGGTTTAATAAAAAAAGGGTCTTCTTTTCTAATAAATTACGCTTGTATTACCAGGAAGGAAAAAAAACTTCGCAATCGAGAGCATGGAATAAATGAACTCGTTTCCGGTTACTAGGAAAAACTCTATTCGAGGCAATTGTACATTTTAATTTACAAGCTGTTTCAAAGCCATTTGATTCTCGAGCTACATTTTGTTAAAAAATCATTTTTCTCTATGAAAAATTATTTTTCCGATTTCTATCAATTTATTTTAAAAGTTTATAAACTGAAAAATTTATAAATTTAAAAATTCATAAAATTTAATAATTTATAAAATTATAAAACTATTTTATAAAATGAGAATTATTATCTGTAAAATAATTTTTTTGTCCAAAACCAGATCCTGTTTTAGAATATCGTATAAAATTTAGCTTCCGGAAGCTTAATTTAATTCTAGCAAATATTTATCCAGGAAATAATATTATACTCGAGAAATTCAGACTGTGGAGGGATTGAGAAAGTAAATATCCTTAAATATACGCAAGGCTACTTTTTAATCATCTCCAACCCCCGGGGATAAAAAATAAATTGCTTTATATAACATATAATAATGGAAGAACATAAATGTAATGTTGAAATGGGTTCAAAACTTCCGAAAAAATACAAAATTCGTGGTATCGAATAAAGAACTTCATAGGAAACAGAAGAACTTCATTTTCCGAGCTTTTTTTTCTCAAGCTTTTTTCTGTAAATTAGTTTTCCCAAACACATTTTCAAACTTCTTTTTAATACTAAAGTAGTTGGGAAAATAAATGAGAAAAATTAGCTACGAAAAGAAGTTGGAAAATGAAAGTGGACAAATAAGATGGAAAACGAAGTTGGAAAATGAATTTGGGAAAACTGTTTTTGAAAAACAGTTGGGAAAAAGAAGTTGTGAAATTTAATTTAGAAAAGAAGTTGGAAAAAGTAGTTAGAAAAGAAAGGTGGAAAATGAGATGGACAACGAAGTTGGGAAAATTAGTTGGGAAAAGTAGTTGCCAAAAGAAGTTGGGAAAAAGAAGTTATGAAATTTAATTTGGAAAAGAAGTTGGAAAATATAGTTAGAAAAGAAAGGTGGAAAATGAGATGAAAAACGAAGTTGGAAAAATTAGTTGGGAAAAGTAGTTGCCAAAAGAAATTGGGAAAAGTGGTTTGGAAAAGTAGTTGAAGGAAGAAGAGAAAACAAGATGGAAAAGTTAGTTGGGAAAACTGTTTTGGAAAAACAGTTGGGAAAAAGAAGTTGTGAAATTTAATTTAGAAAAGAAGTTGGAAAAAGTAGTTAGAAAAGAAAGGTGGAAAATGAGATGGACAACGAAGTTGGGAAAATTAGTTGGGAAAAGTAGTTGCCAAAAGAAGTTGGGAAAAAGAAGTTATGAAATTTAATTTGGAAAAGAAGTTGGAAAATATAGTTAGAAAAGAAAGGTGGAAAATGAGATGAAAAACGAAGTTGGAAAAATTAGTTGGGAAAAGTAGTTGCCAAAAGAAATTGGGAAAAGTGGTTTGGAAAAGTAGTTGAAGGAAGAAGAGAAAACAAGATGGAAAAGTTAGTTGGGAAAACTGTTTTGGAAAAACAGTTGGGAAAAAGAAGTTGTGAAATTTAATTTAGAAAAGAAGTTGGAAAAAGTAGTTAGAAAAGAAAGGTGGAAAATGAGATGGACAACGAAGTTGGGAAAATTAGTTGGGAAAAGTAGTTGCCAAAAGAAGTTGGGAAAAAGAAGTTATGAAATTTAATTTGGAAAAGAAGTTGGAAAATATAGTTAGAAAAGAAAGGTGGAAAATGAGATGAAAAACGAAGTTGGAAAAATTAGTTGGGAAAAGTAGTTGCCAAAAGAAATTGGGAAAAGTGGTTTGGAAAAGTAGTTGAAGGAAGAAGAGAAAACAAGATGGAAAAGTTAGTTGGGAAAACTGTTTTGGAAAAACAGTTGGGAAAAAGAAGTTGTGAAATTTAATTTAGAAAAGAAGTTGGAAAAAGTAGTTAGAAAAGAAAGGTGGAAAATGAGATGGACAACGAAGTTGGGAAAATTAGTTGGGAAAAGTAGTTGCCAAAAGAAGTTGGGAAAAAGAAGTTATGAAATTTAATTTGGAAAAGAAGTTGGAAAATATAGTTAGAAAAGAAAGGTGGAAAATGAGATGAAAAACGAAGTTGGAAAAATTAGTTGGGAAAAGTAGTTGCCAAAAGAAATTGGGAAAAGTGGTTTGGAAAAGTAGTTGAAGGAAGAAGAGAAAACAAGATGGAAAAGTTAGTTGGGAAAACTGTTTTGGAAAAACAGTTGGGAAAAAGAAGTTGTGAAATTTAATTTAGAAAAGAAGTTGGAAAAAGTAGTTAGAAAAGAAAGGTGGAAAATGAGATGGACAACGAAGTTGGGAAAATTAGTTGGGAAAAGTAGTTGCCAAAAGAAGTTGGGAAAAAGAAGTTATGAAATTTAATTTGGAAAAGAAGTTGGAAAATATAGTTAGAAAAGAAAGGTGGAAAATGAGATGAAAAACGAAGTTGGAAAAATTAGTTGGGAAAAGTAGTTGCCAAAAGAAATTGGGAAAAGTGGTTTGGAAAAGTAGTTGAAGGAAGAAGAGAAAACAAGATGGAAAAGTTAGTTGGGAAAACTGTTTTGGAAAAACAGTTGGGAAAAAGAAGTTGTGAAATTT